>APFE030754810.1:0-19686 GCA_000404065.3 Pinus taeda
CTGGTACTTCCACAATTTGTTAATTATTATCTATAGAAACGTCTTCATCATCTGCATCTGAAACATGTTCATGATCTACATCTGAAACTTGTTCATGATCTGCATCTGAAACTTGTTCATGACTTACATCTGAACCATTTTCATCTTGCCTATCATCAGTATTTGAATTGGTTTCAAACTGAATGTGCTGAAGATTAGATACATTATCCTGCTTCAATTTATCATCTACATCTAAATTTGAAAGTGGGGATTCATTAAATTTAACATCTTTGTTAATGATGATCTTATGAGTAGTAGGATCCCACAATCTGTATCCCTTAGTTCCATCACCATATCCAAGAAAGATATATCTTTTTGATTTAGGATCTAATTTAGAACGCTGATGTTTTGGAACTAGAGCATATGCATCACAACCAAAAACCTTTAGTTTAGAATAATCACAAGGATGACCTTTCCATACCTCTTGAGGAATTTTGCATCCTATTTCCGTTGATGGTGATCGATTTACCAAATAACAAGTTGTAGCAACTGCTTCCATCCACAATTCCTTCTACAAATTGGCATTACTAAGCATAATTCTTGCTCTTTCTAAAAGAGTCTTGTTCATGCGTTCAGCAACTCCATTTTGCCAAGGAGTATATACAGTGGTCTTATGTCTTTCGATCCCAGTGTCCTTGCAATAATTGTCAAATTACTTTGAAGTAAACTCACCACCATTGTCAGTTCTTAAACATTTAATGGTTCTTCCAGTGATGCTTTCAACTAATGCTCTAAACTATTTGAAAATTGTCAATACATCATACTTCTTCTTTAACATGTAGACCCACACTTTTCTAGAGGAATCATCAATAAAAGATACAAAATATGATGATCCTCCATATGAATTTGTAGGGGATAGAACCCAAACATCAGAATGGATATAATCAAGGATTACCTTACTAGTATGTTTTCCAGTTTTAAACTTCTGCTTGCTTTGTTTCCCAAACAGACAATGTTTGCAGAAATCTAACTTAACAGATTTTAAATTAGGAAGTAGCTTATGATCAAATAAAATATTTAAAACTCTTTCGCTCATATGGCCCAACCTTTGATGCCATAAACGAATAGAGCCCAACCTTTGATGCCATAAACGAATATAACTATTGTCATTTTCAGACACCGTAGAAACATGATCTGACTCTGTTCTTCCTTCTAACTGAAAAATATTTCCAACCTTCTTTGCCTTCATTACTAGTAAAATTCCTTTATAAACTTTGATTACTCCACCTTGCATAAAAGTTTTATATCCATTAGTATCTAGTACTCCTAGTGAAATGAGGTTTTTTCTTAATTCAGGTACATGTCTTACATCAGTTAGAATTTTATTTGTCCCATCAAACATTTTAAGCTGAATGCTTCCAATTCCCACAATGTTACATGTGACATCATTTCCCATGTAAACTACTCCATCATTGATTCATTTTTAAGTTGTGAACCATTCTCTATGAATGCACATGTGATTTGATGCACCAGAATCTAACAGCCAATGTTGATCATGATTAGAGAAATGAACTGACAACACTTCATCGCTCATACCTGAAATGGATGTCGAACCTGTATCTGTCGTGTTTGCTTCTTTCTTCTCTGTCTAAGAGTCTTCTTTGGATGTTTGATGTCTCTTCCAACAGTCCTTCTTCAAATGTCCCGATTTGCCACAAAACCAGCACTTGACCTTACTCTTCTTCCCTTTCAATTTTGAACGTGAGTCATTATGCTTACTGAAGCGTCTTTCTTTAGAACGATCTCTGACCATCATTGCTTCTGATGTAGAGGTTTATGAATTTGACCTCTTCCATGTCTCTTTGGAAAACAAAGCTCCAAGAACATCATCAAATTCAAGGGTTTCTGATGAAATAAGAATTATAGAAGTAACAAAATGATCCCATGACTCGGGCAACGAGCATAATAAAGCTATAGCTTTATCTTATGATTCAAATTTTACTTCTATACTTTCTAATTGCACCTGGAGAGTATTAAAGGTATTCAAATGATCAGTAATAGACGTACCTTCCTTCATTCGCAAACTGTACAACTGTCGCTTCAGAAGAATCCTATTGGTTAAGGATTTTGTCATGTATAGCTTCTCAAGCTTTGTCCACAAACCAGCAGCATTTTTCTCTGACACGATGTTAAATAAAACATCATCTGCCAAACAAAGTCAAAAACCGCTTAGTGCTCTTTCATCCAAGTAGCTCCATTCATCATCTGTCATGGTGTAAGGTTGTTTAGCTTTTCCAAACAAACCCTTCGCCACGCCTTGTTGCACAAGTAGATCATACATTTTCACTTTCCAGATCTCGAAGTCGTTTTTTCCATTGAACTTCTCGATCTCAAGACGAGCACTTTGAGTTTTTCCATCTTGTAACAAACAAAATCTCCAATTCCAACTTTTTAATAAGTAAAGTTTTTATTTAAAAAATTCCTTTGCCTTATACTATAATGCCTTTACCTTATAATAAAATCCCTCTGCCTTACAAATTGCAGATTACAATTTAAAAAAAAAAACAAAATTGCAGTTTTACCAAAGCGAAAAATTATTGGCGCTCTGAAAGGGACTTGGCACTCCTCGACAGCAAAAGATCCGCGCCACAAACAAAAATGATGTGAGTCACGAAATTGGCGTGCTTAAACCCGTCGTTTCCATGCCAATTGGGATTTTGGCACACTGGCGCGAGTATACGAGTATAACTCTCAGAACCGCGCCAATGGACGCACCTGTTCCAAAATAAATCACGCCAACCCTTCCTCTGGTCAAAATTGGCACGACTTTTCCCAACGAAACCACGCCAACGGAAAAGCTCCACCTTCCACAACAAACTGGGCGTCTCTGTCACAGGTACCAGCTCCATAACATGCTCTGATACCAATTGTTGGAGCAAACTATGTGTAGCGGAAATTTAAAAGGCATACACAGCACACATAAAATCATAAAAAATAACACAAGGATTTAACGTGGTTCACCCAACCTATCTGGGCTACATCCACCAAAAATAGAGCCATCGGAAATCTTATTATCCAAGTGGAGATTACAACAATTTTAATTCCTCACACACCCTCTTCACTCCTCAATATCCTCTACGGGCTTATATTTTTATAGCTAGGAGTATAAAACTGAATCATAAATTCTCTCACAACAAATATAGGATGCAATAACTCCTCAACAAAATGGAGCTAATATAGCAACAAATCCTATTGTTGTCACCTACATGAGATTTTTGCCCAATTTAATAAAACAGAAAATCTCAACACGATCGAGTGGGATTTATTCTTCTTATATTTTGAATAGATATTTGAAATAGATTTAGTCCATTCTATTAACAGAGATAAATTTTTCAGTTGCTTGCTTCTTCTATTGATTTATCTAACAATATAGATTCAACTTAATAGAGCATCTATGAAGCATTGAGAAGGATCAAATATCTTGATATGTGTACCGCTCTTAGAGTACAAAACATGGAAAAATATTTGCACCTCAAGGTATTTAACTCCTTTAAGTGCTTGATTAAGATGGATTTCATGGTAATTTTTCATTCGTTAAATTGGAGTTTTTATTGCCTTAAAAGTTCCCTTGGCCGCTTGAATTGTGTGGCCTATCTAACTTAAAATTTACAATTCTAACAAATCTTCGTTAGATTTTAGGAAAAATTGATTAAAAGTTATACTAAAAAGTAGTCAAACAATAAAATAGTGAGACTTTTAAAAATATTTTAAACATAATAATATTTTCAATTGCTTTATGATGATGATGGTTAACATCCATTGAGACCAAAATTTGGTCTATCAGACCTAAAGAAATGAATTATTTACTTTGATTTAAGATTTTACTCCTATGCTCAAAAGCTTGGAGAGAAGCCTCCCAAGCTCATTGTAATTGCAACAAATATTTTGAAACTGAGATCTAATGTGGTTGTACGTAGGGCAGTCTAAGGGGAAGTGATCTTCATCCTCGATGTTCGTATTCTCATGGAGATGGCAGAACCTTTCTATCCATGGTGTTTTAGGAACTGTGCAATGATCCATTTCACTATGGAGCTCATGACAGTTCGTTCTAATCTTGGCTATATTAATTTTCTTCTTTGAGCTAGTTAAAATAGAAAGACACTTTTGATCTTCTAGGGTGGGGTTGGTGACCTCCTTATTAATTTTCTTTTAGCTCCTAAATCTTTCTCACACCACATTTTTCTTTGAACTTAGAAGTAACAATATTTTTTTATGTTATTAATATTTTGCAATGCAACATTCTCGTGGATCTCCCAATGGTAACCAGGCCATGGTGTCTTTATACCAACCTCATTTGAGTCTTAAGTGGTTTTCGCTGGAATTTAAAGCTAGCTAAGGAAGTCTATGGTTTCCTATGTTGTTGAGTTTGATATTGAAACATTTTGTTTAATATGACACAAATGTTTTATTTATGAACCATACTATACATATTAAAATGTTTTTATGTTATTAACATATTTCTAAATACATGTCAATATTATTTAATTTTGCATAATGAAATATTTTATTTATTATTCATATTGGAGATTTTTATTATTAATAATAATTTTTAAATTCCACATAGCAACTCAATTATTTTATTTTTAATTACATTTTTTTGGTATTGAAATATTTTACTGTGATAAAAACACATACACATATATATTTAAATGGCTTATTTAAGCTTTATATGTCAAGAGGTATAAGACAAATATAAGAATTTTTGTAATTACTTTATCTCTCTAAAATTGATAGAAATATATTTTAGTTAATAGAAAATCCAACTATTTTAATCATAGCTACTAGTGTAAAGGTGAAAGCATCTCATTGAAATAGATTAATAACGAGTCCAGTGATTACAGTAAAAGTCAGATTATTAATGTTCTATAATATTTTTAATTAAAACTAACAAAATATATATATTCACTTATATTTTTATTATAATTTACATTATTATTTATTTAAGGTATATTTTATTTTATTTATTAAAACAACGTGAAACAAATTAAACATCCACAAATAAAATACACTGAATCCAAATTAATTAAAAACAACTTATTAGGTAAGAGTTGCGGCCTTGAGGTACATTCCATAACTCATAGAATACCACGACTTGGCTTTTTGAATAGTATCATTGACTATAGAGGGACACTTGAATTTGCAGTTTCTTATTCTTTGTGATCTTTACATTACTTTATGGATTTTATTTTATTTTCCACATGATAACCTTACCAAAATGTAATTCACCGCTTTGAAGTTTCATAGGAGAATTAAGTAATTCATGATAAAAATGGTGTACCTTGCTCACCTTACTAAAGATTTTTCAAACAGTGTTTGTAATGGAGTTTTTTCTTTTAAACTATGCATTCCTTTGTTCCATGTGAAATTACAGTAACTTTTCTTTTAATGTATTTTTTTATGTTTTTTGGAAACTAATGGAGGTCATTTCTAAGTTAATCTCAGTTTTTTTATTTTTATCAGTATATTTACTTATAATATTTTTGCTTTTTATATCAATTTTCTAATTTTTTTTATATTATATTAATTTCTTATTTATTTTTTTCCTTTATTTATAAAAAGTAAATTATTGATTTAGATAATTTATTTAACTCTAATATTGTTTCACTAACTCAAAATTTTGATTAACTAACATAGATTTATCTTAAATACAGATCTAATAACACGTGTCGAGAGGGATCCAATCTCTTCACATGTAAATATTTTTATGGGCAGATATTATTTAAATGTTTTGTATATATTTTATTTTTTCTGGCACATAAGAGCTAAATTTCAACTTTGATGACGTACGAACAACGTTACACATCATACTGGGTTGTAGAATGAGCCTCTCAGCTCAATAAAACTTCTTTTTTATTGTACTGGGTTGCCTAGAGAAGTGTCTTATAGACCAGAATAGGGGAGAAGTTGTCACGAACATTACATTTAAAAATAATACTTATGCAAACAAATTTAAAAAAGTAACAACAAAAAAATATATTGTGGGTCATAAATAATAAAAATAAAAATAATTTAGTTTTTAGTATAAGGGAGATTTGTAATTTCTTCACTACTTAATATGGAGTTGACATAACATGATGTGTAATTCATTTGATGTTCAATATACATGTAATATTTAAAGAAAAAAATATACTGATAAAAAAAAATATTTTGATGGCATTAGTAGCTAAAATATTTCAATCTCCATATTGTATAAAAATAAAGTAATTTAAATTTAAAAAATTATTATATTTTCACTTTCTATTGTTAGGGATATGTGTAATTTATTTCATTCTTTAGATGGAGTTGATGTCAAAAATACCATGTCCATATTTAAATCTAACCCTAACCCCTCATGGCTTGATGCGGATTGTGACTTAGCTAATGAGTTAAAATAAATTTTGAAGACACTACTAAGAACCTTTTTGGTACTGAGCTAATGAAGCTTTGTTGTTCCCAAGACTTGATTATTTGTAATAGAATTAACAAATGACCTACCGCTGGGAATATGACTTGTATTCACAGGCGCGACAATAGTGTTGTAGACGGTGCGATATCTGATACCTAGGTTCTTAACCGTATTGTTAATTTTGACCTCCTAAATGGCCATGAACCTCACTCTGACTATATACCTCTATCATTAACCCTTAACCTTCAGATGTACACTAGCCACGTGCAAAAGAATGGTGAGTGCCAAAGACACATTCGCTTTGAAAATAGAAAAATGGATCTCTTCTTAAAATATTTAATAAGGGATTTAGGTTTCGTGATGTATAATGATAACATTAATCACAGCTACCAGAATTTTACTACTATCCTTTCCACTACCATTAGAAAATTCTCTACCATGGTAACGTATCAAAATAACCATAGAACTTCCAACCCATTGTATGGTAATGACTGTAAGTCTAACATAAAAGTGATTAGAGATGCTCCTAATTAAGCTATTTAGTGTGAAAAAATCAATGTCTACAAAGCTCTTATCAAAAATAAGAAAAGGAAATATATAAATAAGAGGCAATAACATCTTCTTAAACTCTCTAAGTTGAGCCTAGAAATTTTTGGAGGAATATTATTTCTCGTAAATCGAAAGATAATAACTCGATCACCTTTAAGAAATGGGATATATATCTTAAGAAACTTTATGACTCCACAGACACCTTAGGAAACATCAGAAACATTCCTTTAGAGGAAGATACATTTTCTTTGGAAGTCGTGGAGTCTGAGATTAAGAAGCTTGCTAATGGGAAAGCTAGGGATATTGAAGCTTATGAGGTTGATATTCTCAAAATGGGAAGGTACATCCTCATCCTGCATCTACGCAAACTCCTCAACTTGGAAGTATATCATGGTTTCCCTAAGCTATAGATGAAATCCTTATTGTACCTCTCTTTAAAAGTGGGGATAAAAATGTTCCCTCTAACTATAGGACTATCATGATTAGCCACATTTTAGCCAAGTTGTATGGGCTCATTTTGGAAAAGAATATTAGCACCTGGCTTGAAATCGATGGTAAAGGAGACAAAGGGAAAGCTAGTTTTACGAAGAACCACTCAACTATTGACCACCTTGTCACTCTTAGGAGCATTGCGGAGGAATGTTGCAATAGTAAAATTGCTCTCTTTTATTGTTTTGTTGACTTTAGAAAACTTTCGACACAGTTCCATAGGAAAAGTTAAGACAAAGACTAGATGAGATAATGGTTCCTCTCATGCTGAAGTTTGTTGTTACTAGGTTATACGAGAACGTTATGTCCAAACTTGAGACCACCGAAATTTGGTCTCAAGAGATTAAATGCAACATTGGTGTTAAGCAAGGATGTCCCCTATCCCCTACCCTTTTTGGAATTTACATCTAAAAGCTTGAAGAGTGTTTATAAGATGCTGGTTGTGATGGGCCCCAGCTCGTTGGTATAGTCATTACCCTTCTCCTTTATGCTGACGATATCATTCTTTTTTCCTGAAGCCTTGACGATATTAACAAGCAGCTTATAACCCTCCATGATTATTGCTCCAAGGTAGGTATGATTGTTAATACTTACAAGACTAAAACCATGATCAATGAATCCAAAAAGATCAACTGTGATAATTTTGTTTATGATAACAACTACTTACATAAGGTTTCTTCATATAAATATTTAGGTATTGACATTGACCATCAGATCAACTAGAACTATAGCATTTAGAAAATGATCGTAGGAGGTTAGAAATTTTACTATGAGCTCGAAAACAATTGTAAGTCAACTAATCTTTAGATTTGGAATAAAAAAAAATTCCTCTTCAAGACGATCATCACCCCTGTTATTTTATATGGATGTGAGGTGTGGGGCTGTAGTATATCTAGAGATTAATGGAGAAACATTGAAATGATCCAAAAACATTTTATAACGGTCCTACAACCCCAATATTAAAGGTAATACTCCCAACCCTATTCTCTTGATTGAAGCTAGCATTTCCCCCATTGAAAGCATGGTCATGTTTAGGTATCTAATGAATAAGAAAAGTTGTCTAGCATGGAAGTCAGGAGGTTTCCCAAAATTGCTTCTAACTCTACTAAAAACCCCCATCCTCATCTCAAGAGAGGTTGGCATAAGGATGCCAAGTCATGGCTCAACCATTGGGGGATAAATGAGGTGATTATCTTGGAGAATAAGGATAGTATTGAAAATACCATTACTTCCAAATTTAAGGATAAGTTGTGGAGTGATAAGGAGTTAGAGGGGAAAAGGAAGCTAAGGTATTACAAGGAGGTGATCAACCCCACTCTTGAGAACCAAAATTAAATTTTTGTCTTAACCAATGCTAAGAAGAAAATGAGCCTTGTAAAGATAAGAAATAATTCCCATGAGCTTCGAAGTGAAACCAAATGTTGGTTTATTCCCAAAACACCTTGGGTCGAAAGAACCTGTCTCCTCTACAATACTAGGAGATTCAAAGATCTAAAACACTTTTTTTTGGATTGCCTAGCCCTTACTCACATCCATTCCTCTTTTCAAAACATTTTCCACACTAATGTCGATTAATCACACATTTCTTAAGGTCTAGTACACCATATTGGTCTTAGTGGATGTTAATAAGAATCATCATCATCATCATCATCATAATATTCATGTTGACTAAAATATTTTAATATCAAACATATATAATGAGAGAAAGGAGAGAATTCTTATTCTATTCATAGGTGATTTCTAATGCAAGATATATGGGATATTTGTAATTCTTCAATGTTTAATTGAATTTGATATATAAGATTTTAAAAATTAATAACAATAAAAATAATTAAATATATGCATACAAGAAAAAATAGTAATAATAAAATATTCAATGTTTATGTAAGTACTTTAAATTTAAAAAGTTTATATTTTCACTTTCCATTGTTAGGGAGATGTGTAATTTATTTCATTTTTAAGATGAAGTTGATATATAATATGCATACAGAGTAAAAAAAATTAATATCAAACATATAGAGAGAAAGAATTCTTATTACATTAATAGGTGGAGAGGATTTGTAATCCTCCTAATGTTTAATCTAAATTTTATATATAACATTCTAAAAAATAATAATAGTTAAAATAATTAAATTTATGTATATAGGAAAAAATATTAATAACAAAAATTTCCAATTGTGTTGAGAGAGAGAATACCATATGGATATATGTTTTCTATTTTTGAATATGTGGGGGTATGTACTAACATTTTAACGTGGAGAATGTGAAGCATAAATAAGATATGTCAATTTCTGAAAGCAAATTTTCACAGTTGAGAGTCATAGTGTAGAAATAATTTGTGGAGATTTCGACTCTTCATGCATTAGTTTTCTTGAGAAACTATTTCTACAAAATATTTAAATGAGAACTACCACTACTACATATAGAACTAAATTCCAATGACATAGTCCGAGAGTATGGCCCATATTTCCATATATTACAAGAAAAACGTCATTTTTTCAATTTTTTTATAACGTACCGTTTTCATCGAAATTATGATGACTCATGAATAGGACGTTGATATTTAGATGCTCTATTTATATGGAATTTGTCTTCCGATGCAAGAAATGTGACCTTTATGTGATTGTTTGTTTGACTGTCCATCTTTGACTTTGAATAGTCAACTAACATCAAAATTCTGACAATCAATAAATATATAAATATCCCATATGTAAGATATGTTGTGACATCTTTGCTAAAAGTACAATAATTCTAAAGGTTATAAGGTTTTTTTCACCAGTGAAAAAAATTATTTTGTTTTATATAAATGGCATATGGGAAACAAATTTTGTTTTATAAAACTAATATTAATGGTGAATAACATTAATATTATATTACATAATATATACTATAAATTCCCAATTAATAACCTACAATATATATAAATAGGGCATAGGGAAAATACTTTTTTATATATATCAATTGAGTTACAAAAATATAATAATATATCTAGTTACATGGCCACTCAATTTTATAACATAATCCTCACATATTTTTTTTGGGTTGGGAAGAATGTCAAAATACATTAGATGTGTAACACTCTCCTCCCACATCTACCCAAGCAACCTGCCAACCGAGGTAAACATGTAACGAGAAGTTACTATGATATTATTTGACCTCCTAAGTCACGTTAATGAAGTGGAACTCATAGAAACACACCATACAACCTTCCACATAAGCAACATGACTCCCAGGAACCATCCCAACCTCTTAGGTAATCAACCCCTGAGCCCCACTAAGTTGTTTTTACCATTAAGATTGCCAACGCTCCCTTAATATGGGCATTCATGTGTTTAGGAGGCTTTGGCTGCTCCCACATCATGGGTATTCCAGCATCCAGGGACTTTTCTGCCCAGTGTTGTGCTTGCATCCCCAAGATTTGAGCCACTTTTTCAAGCTGAGAGAACAAGTCACTGCCTAGAACTAAATGACACCTTTAGAACATAAATATAACAATAGAATAATGATAAAATTGCAATCACTTGAACAAGGGATTGACTGGACCTCTACTAGCCATGACAGGCATTTCGTCAAACATGTCACAAATATGTAATCTAGAGGTTTAAACAACATATCTGAACATAGGGGTCTCATAATCATCTAAGAATCACTAAGAAGCATTGATGCTTCAACAAATCAGTTGAAGTTTCATCCCTTAGGCCATATATACATTGTTCATTCATTTACAAGTAAAAACATGATGAGAGCCATACATAGCTATTGTCATAATACATGTTCATAACCATCATAATAACAACAAAAATACCAAGGAAAAAACAACCATATAATCCACATATAAACCAGTACAAGACTCATGAAATAACAAGGAGAAATAACCTCATATTAATGATGCAAAGGCCAACTAGATATGGGACTTCCACAAACCACCCGACCGTAGACATGGTTGAGCGAAATCTATCTTCATCCAATCACCCTTGTGCCATATTCCAAGCATGAATGTGGGATCCCATAAAACATATAAATCAAAACCATCTAGGGCTTCCAGAGTCCAAACCACATCAGCCCCTCAAACAGTGATTCCACCTCATGGTCAGACATCACAAATCATCACCATATTGGTCTCTACCCAAGCCTTACAGTGCTCCAGAGCATTTGTTCTGAAACCTATGCACAATCTCCATATAGTTGTCATCCTACTAACCTTCCTACAAGATCCTATCTTGTAAATCTATCCCATAAGATCTCATAGTTGCTATGTGATTTACCTGTATTCACCTGCTAAGAGCACCTACCACCCTATTCTCTTTACCTTTGATATACCTGTTCTCAAAATCGAACTCACTGATTATGGACAACCACTGAGCCTGCCTTCCATTCAGATTCAATTGGTGAAATAGGTACCACAAACCATTGTGATCACTCATCAATATAAACCTCCTACCTAGAAGATAGTGCCTCCACATCTTCAATGCATGTATAATCATTGCCAACTCAACATCATGTGTTGGGTAGTTCTGCTCGTACTCATTCAACTTCCATGACTCATAGCATACCACCTATCCATACTGCATAAGGACTCCACCAAGTCCTCTCTTGCAAGCATCTATATATACTAAAAAAAAAAAATTGGATCTCCAATATTTAACACTAGTGCATGTGTCAACAACTACTTGAGATGCTCAAAACTGGTCGCAAACTCCTCTGTCCATTAAAACTTCTTACCTTTCCTTTGCAATGATGTGATAGGATAAGTAATCTATGAGAATTTCCTAATGAACCTCTTGTAATAGCATATTAACCCCATGAAAGATATCACCTCATCCACATTCCTAGGAGATTCTCACTCCATCATAGCTCTTACCTTTTATGGGTCCACTACTATGCCATCCTTGGAAACCACATGTCCCAAGTAGTGTACCTCGGTCTAAAAGAAAATAAACTTGTTGAGATTAGCATACAACTGATTCTCTCTCAAAAATCTCAACACTATTGATAAATTATCGGCATGCTCTTCTTCATTTTTAGAATATACCAATATATCATCAATGAACACAATAACAAACTTGTCCAAATACAGATGCAACACACTATTCATCAAGCACATAAAGGTAGCTAGAGAATTAGTTAAATCAAATGGAACTACAAAAAGCTCATAATGCCCATACTTAATCCGGAAATTGTCTTATAGATGTCCTCTTTTTTAATGCACACCCGATGATATCTGGATCTCAGATCAATCTTCAAGAACAATTTTGTTCCCTTCAACTGATCGAATAGGTCATCAATCCTCAATAACTGATACCTGTTATTGATGGTCACTTTGTTCAACTTCTTGTATTCAATGAAAAATATGAGAGTACCATCCTTCTTCTTCATAAAGGTACCAGTGCGCCCCATGGTGATACAATAAACCTAATGTATCCCTTGTCCAACATTTCCTTCAACTACAACTTCAACTCTACCAACTTTGGAGTGCTCATCATGTAAGGTGCCTTTGATGTCGAAGCTGCCCCTAGAACAAACTCAAAAGAAACATATACTTCCCTGTGAGGTGTCAATTCTAAAATATCTATAGGAAATACATCTTGAAACTGTTGTAGAATTAGGTACCTTCTTAAAACATTTGCATCCTCAACTTCCTTACCTGTGTTACTAGAAATGTGCATTGCAAATAACACACACCCTTTCGTATGACTATGATTAGCCTACATAGCTTCCACCATCCTAACTGATGTTGCTTTCTTCTTACCTCGCAAAACTATTTGTTCCCATTGCCATCCAATCACTCAATGGATTTGTCCTAACAATCCACCTTGGTTCTATGAAGGTACAACCAATCCGTGCCCAACAACATACTGTATGATCCCAACGATAATACATTCAAATGTGTTGAGGTAGGCATACCATTCAAATCAAATGTACAATATCTTACACAATGATGAACTCACTTCTTTGTACTTGTAGCCAAATGCACTAACCAAGACTCTGCATGCACTTCTTTGTTCAAACCACACTTATGCACCGGGTTAGGATTAATATAACTAAAATTATATCAAGGGTAAATAAAAATAGAAAGAACTTGATCACAAATCTTATCGTCTATCTCAGTGATAGATGCTTGATGGTCTGCATGTCTGATATCCAGTGATGCATAGATCCTAGGAATACTTTTCCCAACACCTCCTACTAGTTGTGCCTCCTAAGCACTGTAGGTCTATCGTCTACCACCCTAATGTTGTGGACAATCTCTCCTGCGGTGATATCCTCCACAAGACCAACACTCCATGGGCTCCTTATTATGTTCCTCAGATCAAAGTCCCTGTCATCTATCAGATGCATTAAACTTCTTATATGGCATTTCATTATCTTTATTACCTGTACTCTAAGGTATTTCTTGCTCCTTATCCCATTTTCCTTTATTCTTATCATTACCCTTCCAATTCAGCTTAGTCTCAGATCTTGGATTTGATTGTTCATGGCAATGCTTTAGCTTTCGGATAACCTCCTCCAATGATCTAGGCTCATCAAACTCAATCTTGTCTTTGAATGTAATTAGTAATCCACTAATGAATCTTTGAATATTGGCCTTCTTCTCTTTGAGGTAAGGCACATAGCTCAGTAGCTCCAAGAACCTGCTAGTGTACTCCTCATTTGTCATCGATCCCATATTTAGCTCATATAATTCTTTTTCCCTACCATCAAATATATCTCTGATAGATACTTCTTCTTAAATAGTCTCTCAAACTCATTCCAAGTAAAATCCTCCTCATGAATACCTTTGACATTTATCACATCTTCCCACCAAAGATATTCTTTACCTTTGAGACTAAATGTAACTATTTTGGCTTTCATGTTTTCTGAGTAATCATGCAACCTGAAGAACTTCCTCATACCAAGTAACCATGCCTCTGCATCTTTTGATTTGTTCATATCTCCATCAAATGTAGGTGTATTTGCTTTCTTAAACTCATCTAGAAAATATCCCCTATCACTCCTCTTGTTAGGATGATAACAATTTTGATCACAGTGCATAACGGAACTAGAACTAGAGTAGTACATGTGTCTATCACCTCTCCTATCTGGAGTGTCCAATAACCTGCCATCTCTCATTGTGTAATCGCTATCTAGCCTATGACCACCATGAGACCTATTTCCATATGCCCCATTAATTATGTCCTTCTACTCATGGTTGATCCGAAGTGGGCCCTACCATTGCAATTCTCACAAACTCTGAAGTATCATTACATTTACCTATGCTTGTTTCTCCTGTGTATGTATGATTTTTTCATTGTTTGCCTTACAACTCCTTATTTCTGCCTTTAAGCTCCTCAATGTGTCTTCCAAATCAGAAGAGTGCCCAACACCATGCTTCTCATATTATCCATAGGGATCATGGTAAATCATGTTATTACATGTTTATTGTTTTGGCCTAGTGATCTGGTGGATATCATGGTAAAGCCTATTATTACATGTTTATTGTTTTGGCGTAGTGATCTGGTGTGGATTATGGTAAAGCATGGTTTCTATTGATGGGGTTGAGGTGGTTTAGCCTCAGGATTCCCTAGTTGGTTATTTTGCTTTTAGTCCCACATTCATGCTTGGAATATGGCATGGGGATGACTGCTAAAGAGGGATTTGGCTCAACCAATTTATGGTCGAGTGGAATGTGGTATTCCTTTATCAGGTTAGATTTTCAATTCATTAATAAGAGGTTCTTTCCTTGGTATCTTATGTATAAATGTACTGGTTTATATGTGCATTCTGTGGTTGATGTATTCTTGATATTTTTGTTGTTATTATACTAGTTATAAGCATGTATTATGACATTGGTGATGTATGGCTCTCCTCATGTTTTGATTTGTAAATGAATGAATAATGTATCATGACCTAATAGATGATAATGCAACTAATGATATAAGGTAGAAATGCTTCTTTGTGATTCTCATATAAGTATGAGACCCCTATGCTCAGATCTGTTGTTTAAACATGTAGATTACATATTTGTGACATGTTTGACGAAATTCCTATCATGGATAGTAGGCATCCAGTCAAGTATTTGTTCAAGTAATTGCATTTGTATCCTTATTTTGTTGTTATCTTTTAGTTCTAAAAGTTTCATTGAGTTCTGGGTAGTGACTTGGGCTTCGGGCCTGAAAAGTCACAGGCACATGTCTGAGGAGAAAATTCCCTAGACGCATGTATACCCATGCTGTGTGAGCGTCTGGAGCCTCCTGAACACATGCATGTCCATATCAAGGGAGCGTCCTTGGATTTAATGGTCTAAAACTCCAGTTGGTCGCAAGGGTTGGTTTCTTGAGTGGTTAGGATGGATCCCTAGAGTTTTGTTGCTAATGTGGAAAGTCTGTGTGGTGTGTTTCCATTGATTCCACTTCCTTAATGTCACCTAGGAGGTTTAATTCCATTATAGTGGCCTCCCATCGCATATTTACCCTGGTTGGTCGGTTACTTGGCTAGATGTGGGATGAGGGTGTTACAGTGTTGATGCTACCATTTGTCGGTAGCTAGTGGTTTCACTGATGTATCTTATGAAATCATGACCAGATATGTGTTACGTAGTCAACTAGCTGAGCGAAGCTATTGTTTGGCTGCCCAAATTGCATTGGCAGGCAGCTAAGTGTGTTTTACGGTACCTCAAAGGAACTATCCAGTATGGATTATTGTACAGATGGATAGAGGGAGTGAATTTGTGTGGCTTCATAGATGCAGATTGGGTAGGGAGTCCATCCTGTGAAAATAGTATATCAGGTGGAATTTTTAGTGTTGGGTCCACAACAATTTCCTAGTATAGCAAGAAGCAAATATTTGTGGCGCTCAGCTTAGCAGAAGCTGAATACATGGTTGCAAGTCCAGCAACATGTGAGGTGATATCGATGAGAAAGATACAAGTGGGACTATTTATTCAAGAGATAGATCAATTGTTATCTATTGTGATAATCAAAATTGCATTAAGCTCTCTGAGAATTTGTTATTTCATGATTGATCCAAGCATATAGATATTTGGTATAATCGTTTACGAGATTGTGTGTAGAGGAGGATAATGTTGCTCAATACATTCTGACAAAGGAAAAATAAGGAACAATATGTTGACATCTTGACAAAGGATTTGTCAAGGGGGGAGTTCGAATTCCATAGGTGCAAGATAGGAGTGGTTGATAATCCATTCCTTGCTAAGAGGGAGTGTTGATAAGTGTAGCAAGAAAGGTTCAAAATGACTGAGCCTTGGTCAAATTAAGTAAATTCAAAATTTCCACATCATCAGACAACTTGGAGGTATTTAACTAAGGTGACATGGCTCTTTTCACTCAGTTAGCTCAGTAAATTCATGTTAGTGGTTTTGGATTTCAGTTTGCATGTGTTGATTACTAATTTGTAGCAATCCAGATCAGTTCTTTCCAGCTTTACCTATTTAAACTAGTTATAATAGTCAATAGAACTATTTGGAGGTCAGTTGTGCAGTGGGACAACTTTCTAACTAAGTGATCATCTAGTTAACTAATCAATCAAACAAAAATAGCTCATGCATGTAAGGAATTTGAATTTCTCAGTTGTGGTGGAGATTCCAAGGAAGTGTAACATCAATTCTTGACTAGTCCTCAGTGCAAAAGTGTTGCATATAGTCAAAGGTCCAACCTTGGGAATTTCACAATCAATTGGAGGAAATTTCCTAAAAAATAGGGGCTTAATTCTTTAGGAATTGTGAAAGGAAATAGGAGCTTAGGTGGAGGGAAAAATTGACTAAGTCTGGGTCATATTTTCTTTTTTCTTTTTTTTGCTAATGCAAGAGTCGGCTTCAAATTCATTAATCATCAAATAGAGTACATAAAATACAAATAATCCCGCATGGTCGTGGACCATGGAGAGACCCTATCAGAACGTGAAACTGGGATCAAAGCCCATGCCTCCCTCCCTACAACCAAACCTTACATTTCACAAAGGAATGAAACAAGAAAGAGGAAATGGACCCGAAAAGAACAAAAAGTGTCTATAAAATAAGGGTATCGCATCTGTTTGACTTCTTAACCCGCGGCACAATGGCCAGAGTGAAAAGATTTTTGATGTCAAGAGCACCCGCTTCCCACCAAATCCTAACTTGCCCTTTTAATCTTAATCATTGCACCTATCTGTTTGATCCAAATACCATGGACCAATTCCCTATGTTAAGCAACCCACTGTTTATCTCTAGGACCTATAGACAAGCACAAACACTCCCAGCCTTTGATCTACTATGAATGATCCAATGGTTGAGACTGCTCCCGTAACCGCCAACCTTCGCGCACATTAGCATGCGATGAGGATGGTAATCCTCCCGTCCCCACTACCACATCGACCATGCAAAATGGAATCACTCCCTAAAAGGAGAAACCACTTCCCGCCTTTGAGGGTTGCGATCCCCGAAAAACTGCTCAGGTCGCGGTACAATGAACCACCCGGAAAAACTTCTGGTATCACGGCCTCCGATGGTCTCCGGCATTCGACCATTGATTGCGTTAACCTTCCTTGAGCCGATGTGCATGAAAGCATCCACCATACTTCCAGTTAACCACAAAACCAAAACATCCTCATTGTTGCAACAAGACCCTTTAGTGAACATAATAACCTGGATTCGCTTGTTGACCACTGCAAGCCACTCTCAGAAGACCCGATTGAGAGTAAGCCTCTAAGAAAATCGCCGCTGGTTAGCTATGCCCACCTCCATGGCTCTTTTACGGAACACTGTCTTATCTTCATCTGCTTGGTTTTGACACTCTGTTTTTAATATGTTTTGAGGGAGCTCTTGCCAGTCCATTGCCATTCTATTATCTGTGAAGATCACTCCTTGATTGGCTAGCAAATCTGCTAGTTTGTTGGCCTTTCTACGCACGTGCAACACTAATTGTTCTCATACTCTATAGGTGACTGTGAATCCGTTGAAAGACTTGGATTAGCCTCCAATTTCTTGAGGCCTTTTCTGGTTTTGTTCCCCAACTTATTCTTTTGACCGAGTTAATGATTAACTTGAAATCAGCTTCAATGATCGTATTTTGGCGGTTTTCCTGAACCAGGAGCGCTAGACATTGTTCCATGGCCATCAGCTCTACCATGCTGTTGGTTTCTTTGCCTAAATGACCATGGAAGTTAAACAAAATCCTTCCATTATCATCCCTTAACGCCCCTCCATGGCTGATCGTGCCTGGATTACCTTTAGAAGCACCATCAATGTTGAATTTCATAAAACCCTTAGGGGGGGAGCCAGAAATCTAGCTCAGGATCCAAAATTGAATCTTTCCTAACTAAGCCCTGAGGAACAAGCCCCTGTAGCTCTAGCTTACAAAGAATCCTCCATTCTGTGGCAGAAGGGGGTTTCGTAGGGAGATTTTGGAGTGTCAACAGTTTCCTTAATCTGTTTTAGGATCAGATCATAGAGATACTGGGGAGATTTTTTCTCATTTTTGAAGATTTTGTCATTCCTTTCTTTCCAGACATTCCAAATAAGGAAGCTTGGTGTAAGAGCCCAAGATTAACTCAAAAATTCATTATTTGAAAAGTATTGAAAAGACTTCCAATGTCTCTATCGGATTGTTGGAAGATAGAGGCGAAAGAATCCCATAATTTAGAAGTAAAAATGTCGTTGTTGAGAAGGTGCTCCATTGTCTCCTCTTGAACTTCACAGAGCTGGCATCTGGAAGGTCCCAGGACACCCCTTTTCCTAATGTTATCCCAGGTCAGAACTTTCCTGTGCAGTACCAGCCATAAAAAAAGTTTAATTTTCATCCACCCTTGAAGTTTCCATAGGTTTTGCCAAATCCTGTCTGGAGCTTTGGAATCTAGTTCAAGGAGTATGAGTTTAGCTTCCTTGAGATTATAAGTCCCCTCATTATTGTTGCCCCATCTCAGCTGGTCATGCCCCCTTGAAACTAGAATTTTCCTTTGTTCTAACATCTTCATTAGTCTCTTAGCCTTGGCTTTTAGGGGACTGTCATTTCTAAGATCAAGTTTCCTCCAGTTTCTCCATTTCCCTGAACTGATGTTTTCATCCCAAAAATCCTTAACTTTGGTGAGCTCCTTGGTGTCTGTCTCTACTTTGAGGTCCTCCAAATCCTCCGTTAACAAAATGGGTTCTTGTTTCCATCTATCCTCCCAGAATAAGGCTAAGTCTCCTTCTCTGATTTCCCAAAAGTTGTGAGCTTGAATTATGCTTTTGTTTTCCCAGGCTTTGTTCCAAA
>APFE030754815.1:3811-16532 GCA_000404065.3 Pinus taeda
AATGATGTGTATCTAGAGAAGGATAGCTCTTGTTTGGTTTGTTTGTCATTAGAGAGTCTTAGACTCCTAGGAAGGTTGGATTTGTCCGCAAATATAACTCATTCCGTGTGACAAGAAGTTGCTACTGTATAAGTAGGAATAGGTTTTGGGCTCTTTTCACGACCACAAACCTCTTGTCCGGACTCTTCTTCCCTTGCTTCCTTATATCTTACAGACTACTTTTTCCTTTCCAGTGTATTAGTAAGTGAAGTGGTGCTCACATCACCACAAAAGACATTTGTAGATGTTGGACCCCATAATCTACTACACAAACAAATTCAAAGAAAATTACTTACCAAACAATCAGGACACGACTTTGGTGAATTTATGACCTCTATAGGTGCGTAGGCTTTGCCCTTCGTCTTATCACTTCGACTCCCCCAGTCCTAAAAATTTCAACCAATACATATAATACTAAAACACTTTAGTATTATCCCTTAGCACCTCCTTAGAAATGACACCAAAATGTTGAGTCAAATTATAGACTTATAATTTGGTTAACATAAATCATCAACCCAGGGTAGGTGTGAAGTAGGAAAGTGTTCCCTTTATGGACAGAGGCAACCCCTCTAGCCCTAGAGTGGGTCTAGTCACAGCAAAACAAAACAACAATCGACTCCCTTAAATAGTCATCGTTGCAGGCCTACCGCAAAACTGATGTTTGGTGAAGCTTCTGTTGTGCTGCTCCAACTTCCGTTTCCTTCTCCTTAATGAGCGATCAACCTGAAACACCACAAGAAAACAACAAAGCATGTAACTGAGAACAAGAATGATCTATTCACTTATAAATTCAAGGAATTATAAGCTACCAAGTAAATTTTACACAAGATATAAGAAATCATTATTTATTGTATTAAAATAAATCAAGAGAAAAGCTTACAACCAAGCCTTGACGTCGCAAGCCTTCTCAGAGGGTCTAGCCAGTATGTTCCTTCAAGCATTCACTCTCAAGAATGGGTCTCCCAAATGGTTAGTTTCTCTCTCTCTCACTCACAAACTCTAATGCAAGGTTAAGGCACTCCACAATCTCTTACCAAACTATCAACAATTCCACACTTGTCAAACTCACACCAAAGCTATCTAATCTGCTTCAATCCAACTAGCAACTAGTAACTAGGAACTAGCAACCAGTAACTAGGAACCAGCTAATCATAGCAATGGTGAGTGCTTTTATAGAAGGAGGAGCCTCCATGAAATGAGGGAGAGGGAGCTTATTCTCAAGGGAGGTTTCATAAAAGGTGGAACTACCATCCCAGAGGAGGAAAGGTGAACCAATCTAACCCAACAACTAGCTCTAGAATCACCCAGAAGGTCGTCTATTTGAACTAATTCACCAAATCTGGATCATCGTAGGTCATAAACTAGGGCATAGTGACGACATCGCAAGGGAGCAATGCATTTGGACTAATCATCACAATAAACATCTGGAAGACTTGCGCTTATCCCTAAAATTTGACCATCACAGGAAACACGTGTACACCTGCAATAATGTTGCAATGATACAGTTCATGACAAGGAACTGTCGCACTTTTAAAGGGTTTAACTATGATGATGCAGAAACTTAGGCAAAGAGGGTCAATCTTCAACATTAGACAACACTTGCTTAATCTTCTTGCATGAGTGGGAAGATATGGACACGTTTATCTGGTGCATGACATAGTGGAGGGACTGAGATGAGGTCAGTGACAAATTACTGTGTAACAACAGGTAAGCTTATGAGATGCTGCACAAAATATATGCAGGCTTAATACTGTGAGTGCTTATTAATCTAACTAGTCATCCATACAGAAAACTAATGCCTCTTTTTTGCACCAACATTTAGCAGCAAAGGCTATGGAGTGGATTGAAACATCCCTCTACAACTCTTAGTGTTGCTGATGTTGATTACAAAAGATAAGAAATCAAACTTACATCAATTTAAGGAATTCACTCAATAATGTAAATCAAATCTTGATTAAATGAAATCCACACATTAACATGAAACTTATTCATTCAATCATTTGATGTTGATATATCAGAAAGAGCACATTAGCTGTATGAACAGAGTACTACCGCATAACAGAAATAAAATACACACACACTATACTACGGGAGTTGTGAGCAAAGGGGGCCCTCCCTCACTCACAACCCCTTCAAAATTAGAATAGCTTGCTCAATAAGATAGATAGAACATATAATATTGTATTAATCTGAAAATGTCGCAGTTGAGTACAATCTATTATATGGTATCAATCAAAGCCAACCCAACAACCCCATACAACATAAACTAGAGTCGGATTTATACAAGTACACAATCCCATATGTGGCTCTAAGTAAGGAAAACTACTAATTTGAGCCATTGGCTAACAGTCCTATTACAAAGTGTCAAATTTAGCTATACTGAGTCTAATCCATGACTGAAAGCATGGATTGGACAAAATTCGTTACATAGCTATAGTTTCCCTTCATACGACCAATGAGAGGAAGTCTACGAATCTTGGTAGTTTCATTGGTGGATTTGAAACAACCAATAATACAACATCCATGTATGATAGATTTCCCACAAAACCCATGTTATCATTTGATTTATAAATAAGTGGAACATAACTAATCGCTGATTTTGCTATAAGAAATCTAGGCGGTTGCAGGAAATCCGTGTCTGCAGGAATTCCAAAGCATCTGTAGGAAATAGGATCACACGAGCTGTCTGGAGGAAATGCGGGCCTGTTTCGAATCAAAACAAATCTACACAAGAAATCTAGATTAGTTGGCATGATAATTCAATGAGGAAACAACTAGCTTAAGTAATGCTTAAGATTAATGTAAAAGAAGTTTTTTCATGTTAATTTTCATACCTTCAGCATATAACACCCTTTTGTCTAAAACCTAGATATTATAATCGAACTAGGCAAAATAGGGGTCAAATATAGTTCGAAATGGGAGAGGTAAAGTCTAGAAATGGTGTTAAAATTGGGCCAAACCGAGCCCCAACATTAACTATGATTGTGGCATAGATAATAATTTTAGCAGGTTTTGTTTCTATCAGTTGCTGCAGATCTACAATGTTTAGCAACCATTTATATTTTTTATATTGTTTGTCATCCACAATCTTAAGTGGGTTCTTTTCATACATCTTTGAGAAGAAACACTACAATAAAATTGGTGCCTCCACTAGGGATTTTCTGATTGTTGCAATAAAAAAATTGGAGACTCCACTGGTTTTATACTTCAGATTCAGAAACCTGGGTGAACTTCGGTATTCATCTTAGGGTTTCTTCTTTTTTCAAGTCTCTTAATGTTTCCTAGCTTTTTAACCCTAGATCTCTTAAATTTCCGACTTCCACAAGCTTTCTGGTCTTTTCCACAGGTCACAGGAACTAGCTGTGACAGAGGCGACAGTTTTTTCGAGATTTACTAACTGGGATCCAAGAAGAAGAAATCACACTTTTTAGCCCAAGAAGTATGATTTGGATGCCAGAGCGCACTTATCAACCCAAAAAGTGTGATGCCACCTGAAAAACAAGTCAGTACCTCCGATTTTTGGGTTTTCGGGTTTTTCTTAGATTTGTTTCTGGGTTTTGCAGAGAGATGTCTGCTAGGTTGTTTGACCTTTTTCCAATCCCACATAGGCCTTGATCTACTATGATTTACTCATCGAAGTGGAATTTAGCCCCCCTAGGGCTTCTAGTACGCTTCCATCTTTATAGGTGGAGTTTAGATAAGTGAGTATTCTGAGTTTCTGCAGTTCTTTCTGCCATATTTCCCATATCTGTACCCTTTTGTTTCAGATCTATAAATATAGGTTGTCACCATCCATAGTTTCACATTACAACTTGTTTGGTCATTGATCTTAGGGTCCCATCGGTTGCCCTAGGTGTTTCACCCATCTCCCTATCTTTTTGCAATGATCTTCCTCTCAGTTTTTTTGCTATTGATGCACCACTTTCTAGTAGCTTAGTGTCATGTGATCCCAGTCACACTGACATTTAGATCTATTGACCATTTTAGTGTATTTTCCGTCGATTTAGCCACCAACCAGCACAGTGTTTGCAAACTCAGTTTGGGTGGGGTTTAGTTAATTGTTTTGCTGTTCATTTTCTGTTGTTAATTTCTGTTTATTTTCAACAAGTTTTTTGTTTTTTGTTTTTTACAAAGACGATCTGGGCTTAATCAATAAACACATTCACACAAACAAGCACACCTTAAGCAAAGGGTGCTTGGTTTACACTACCAAGCCAAGACTTAACATAATAAATTTATCTCCCCTCATTGAGACAAAGGCATATTGTTGATCTCCCTTCACCATTTCCATGTCACGTGTGTCTTACCACCATTGTGCCACCAAGTTGTTTATCGCAGAGACTATTAGGCCTTCACCCCCAGTTTTTGCTTGGTCATATTACCCCTCCCTGTTGGGTTCGAGTTCATAGCCCTCCGAATCCCCATACCAACTCTTCTCCTGGTTCATCCAATTCCTCATTTGATTTTGAGCCTCCTTCACCGCATATCGTCACCATGTTTTGACCCACAGCTGGTGTAGGAACCCAACCTGGTGTTAGCTCTGGTTCTATCCTGGTGGTCACATCAAGTGAAATAGTCTCAAGAATTGTTTTGACAACCCCCATGCTCCCCTTTATGGTTGGGTTAAGTCTACTGGATTTAGCCAGTTGATAAATGACCCCATACACCACGATGCTGGTTGGCTTTCTATGCCAACTAAACTTCCCTCGGACATCCCAAAGTTTGAGGCTAATGCTGGAGAGGATCCTACCAATCATGTTTGATCCTTCTTCTAGGAATAATTATAAATTACTTAACAAAGGTGGTTTATTAAGTAATTTCTCATAGTGAAAGCAATTTTACTATGGTAAAATTGGCTTTACATGGTGTACTAAGATCCATCTAGTAAATTAGGCTAGATGATCATTTTTTGGTGATAACAGTCTTCATCCGATTTTGAGGTGCAGGAAATATCCCTATGCCACGCAATTCGTCCATCACCATAGGATTGATCCAATCTTCATTTCACGTTGTGATCTTGTATATCTGATCCAGATCATCATCACTTTCCACAAAGTCATGAGTAGGTTCAGTATAACCTGCTCCTTCACCAAGGTCTAGTGGCACTACAACCCTGAGCGACTTCCTTTCAAATGTCATCTTGCACTTCTTTAAGTTGATTATCACATCGATATAAAAATTCCAGTAAATTCCTAGTAGTGCGAGGTACGGGTTGCTATCATCCACTATTTCAATGACATCCATATAAGTGCCCCATCTGAATAATCTTCTGTCTCCCCATCCTTTCCCACATCTACTTAGGTAGGACATTTGCATCAGATCTGAGATCCAAGATTAATTGCTCCATTTCATATTCTCCTGTTTGCACGGTCAGCCTCATCTTGCGTCACGTTCACTTCTTATGCTTACCAATTTTCCTCACGGTGCGCTATTTAGCAGGAGTCTTTTCCTTATTTGTGCACTTATCGATTAACTCTTTCAAACCTTCTACTGCTTTCTTATCATGTAGTAACTTCATATAGGCCTTTAGAAAAGTAGCTAGTACCGAAGGATCTACCTCTTGTGTCATACTAGTTTCTGGCATTTTCTCCTGGCTTCCTGAAGTGGAGGCCTCAAGAAAGTTCCTCTTTGCTTCGATGAAGGTATCTTTAGCATGATTAAGATCAAAGTCTATTTCCTTCTTAGTAGTCTTGTGCACCCACCCATCATCCTCAAGTTGCTTGCCCTTATCTACACCAGTGGCCATACCACTTCTTGTCACTATATTTATGCTTTGATCTTCTTTGCGGGGCTCTTCCCTCGTCATCTAGATGTTCTATGTAGGCTACTGGGGTTGCACCTTATTTTCTTGCATTTTTTCTATAAGGACCAGACATCCTCTATCACATGGTCAAACTATCAACAATACTGACATGCTGGATGTGTGGGTTTTGTGCAATATCGTGCGAAGTGTCCTGCTTCGCCACAATTATGACAAATTACTTGCCTTCATCCTCGACCAGTTCTACCCCTTCTTCCTCGTCCTCAGCCCTGGAATCCTTTGCGCATTTCTCCTGTGCCCTGTTCCTGAGGTTGGTTCTCAACCTACATTCGGTATGTAGGGGTTCTATCCATAATCAACTCATAACTCCTACACTGGTGTTCATCATGTCCCAACAACTTACATAAATTACAAAACAACTGCTGAGGGGTCTGTAAAAACTTCTGTAGTAAATGAAAATTATCAGTAGCATGTTGTCCTGTAACTTGACAGATAGCACATCACAGTGCAAATCTCATGTTCAGTCCAACATTATTCTCTGGTTTCAGAGGAACAAGCCCTCCCCCCATAATACAGTTCTTATAAACTAGGCAATGGTCCTTATCGTGTCCATGACTCTTGCACTTCAAACACCAGACTTCAGCGTGCACCTCTAGTTGGGATTTCTTTCCTTTCTTTAGGATCTGCAACACTAAGTGCAGGCCTTCTAGATGTGAGTGAATCTGCTACACTCCAAGGTTTGTATCTTGTATGGGTGAGGCATCCATCCTCATCACAATTTCTACGACTTCTACTTGTGTTGCTATCTTTTGTTGTGACAGAGGCACTTTCAAGTGCAGCAAGAGCAACACTATATACTAGTCGTGTTGCTGGGAATCTGTAATTACCATACTGGTTTGGCTAATCAGGAATTTCAACCTCTAATTAGAATCCCAAGGTGTCTCATCTACCTTTTGTAAAATTTCTTTAAACTTAGTCATCCACAACGCCTCTGATTTAGGCTTTCTAAACTCTTTGTTCAGAGCTTGCTTGGTCTCTGCCAACGTCGTGGTGGGGTTATCAATGTAGTAATTTATGTACAATGTCAATGCTTGACCTTGTAAGGTTGTGACCAACTTCACTTTCTTGATGCTATCATGCGTAATCTACTATGCTATCCATACAGCTCCTGTGACAAACCAGAATTGTTTGGGATCTTTGTTCCCTACTCCTTTAAAAATCAACATCTTCTTCATGTTCACCATATCGAATGGTGGTATTGGAGGTGGAGGAGGCGAAGGTGTAGGCGTATGAGGTGGAGGTGGAGGTGCAGTGGATGGATGAGTTATCCTTGGGATACCCTGCGTAATTAATTGAACTACACTTCATGGTGTAGTCAACACCATCCCTTCTTCATCACTTAAAAGGGGTTCAATGAGCGGACTATACTTTGAGCTTGTTCCTTCATTGCTTCTAAAGAATCTCCCACTTCACATAGCCCCAAACATCAAAGTAACTGCATAACCATCTTTTCACATAACAACATTTTAATCCAAGTCTTCAATGATTTCAAGTACTTACCTCGTGGTCCCTTAAAGAGCATTTGTTCCACTTCGCTATAGCTGATATTTCTATAGATCGTGAACTCAGTCACAAAACTTCCAAGAGTGCGATCAATCCAATGATCCACAGCCCACGTGATATTTCTTCCTGATGCTTCCAGACATCGCACCAGTTCTAGAGTCCACACTATAGGGCCGTCAAGCCTCCATGTCCCTTGAATATCAGGCAATTTAGACAACCACTCATGTAATTCATTAGGGAAGAAATAGAAAAATGCGTCGGTTTCATCTTTGTACAGAAACCTTTGGAGCCATTGCCCCTTCGATAATTTAAGGCTCTTGTTCTCTTGAGTTACAAATGCGTGCGTTTTTCGGTCAATCCACTTCTCAAGATATTTCTTTGTAGGAAACCATTTATCACACATCTCTTAGACAAATCCTGATCCTGATAATGGAACCATTTGTTGGCTTAAGGGGGCATGACCCAGGTTCAGATTTGATCGCACTAACCAACAAAACCCTAATTTCCGGCCCTTTCGGAAACGACCTGCATAGCGCAGGCTACAGTCTCACCCGAAGCAATATTAAGGGATGTTAGAACTAGGTTTCTACATCCAGAGACTATGTGATAAATAATTTGAAGCCTAGGTAGCTCATATTTTCCTTCACGCAGATCTATGTCTTCCTATGGTTTGTTACTACAACTCTAAGAAAACAGCGCTTAGACCTTCAGGAAGGTCTGCAATTTGACTTTACAAGCCTAAAATAAGTAGATTGATAACTTCCACGTAGTAAATATTAACCCTAGGTATGCCTTCACATAGATCTAACCAATTTGAATAGAGATCATACATATTTGGCTAATACCTTCACGAAACCAATTCATTACTCATTTTATGCATGGACATTAAACATTTAACATATTCACGTAGCAATTATACTTTATTCCATAGAAAATATATCATTAAGTAATAATAGAAATAATAATAAGACATAGATGCAAGATATTCGTTCCAAAATCAGTCTTTATTATATTCAGCATTCATATTATAGACTTTTTCCACCCTGCGCACCTAGCTATAGGGGCCTGTGCACTCACCTGTATGAGCCTTCCCCTTTCGCCTAAGTACATGAAACAAAGCTTTCTTGCCTTAGTACTTTCCCAAAACAATAATCTTCTATCTTCATTATCTTATCTAGACTCGCTATGACTAAAATATGTATAGCCTTTATATTACAACACCATGGCCTATGACCTATGGGTGAGTCTCAAAACCAACCTATCACTTACCCATTGTTGGGCCTCAAAATCATCCCTATTTTCCCTCCATTATTCACTTGTATCTTCACATTTTACCTTCATGTCACCTCCATTCCACCTCCATATCATTACATTTACCTCCTTATTGGGTCATAACTATGTTTTTCTAAAGTTTATTAATTCTTAACATTTTTAAGTGAATTTATGACTAAAACTTAGAAAATTATATGCTTATACTTATACCTAACAAATAGAATGAGTTTGTTGACATGTGTAGGTACAAAGGAAGCTTCCAAGGCATCCCTTATGTGGCACTCTATGCTCAAATTCGAATTTGAAAAGATCATGAACCTCATGGAGAAGATCATGGACCTTATGGAGGAGATCATGGAGGATAGGGTTGTGTGTCACCATTGGTTGAGAAATATGTGGGTCAAAGGAGAGAATAGTGGGTTTGCATTTATGAGGTTGTTATCATAGTTATTGTATAAATAGGAGTACCTCCTCCATTCCAAAGGGAGGACTCTTAGAGCATTGTATCCAATTGATGATGGAATAAAGCTTCATTTGACATATATTTTCATTATGTAGTTTTAGAAATAGTTTTCCATTATGTAGTTTTAGATAGAAGTTATCTTAATGTAGTATATGGAATGGCTTGTCACTTTGTTCTTAGGAGAATTGAGCTCACTCTAGAAGGAGCAAAGGAGCATGTTGTTTCATATTAGATCTTATTTTATTTAATTGCTTAGAAGTTTGAGGATTGGTTTGATGAATGAATTTTCAATTAGAGTCTTTCAACATAAGAGAGGACAACCAAGAGTCTAAGTTAGACTCTCTCTCTCTCTATTTGATTTGTAATTGGAATTCATCTTTTTGCTTTTATGTTTCAAGTTATTTAGTTTACACTTATGGATGAATTTTAGTCTAGTCTGGATTAGTACAAGAGAGGACAATCAAGAAACTAAGTTAGTCTTTCTCTCTTTGAATCTAAACAACAATTAAAGTTCATCCTCTTGTTTGCATTTCAAGTTTATAAGTTTTATGATTTCTCTATGATACTGTAGGGAAGGACAACCAGGATGTCCTTAGTTAGGAGCCTCTTCCCTTGCATATTGTATTGAATCGTAGGTAATTTAATTAGACATAGAATTAATCGCCTACTCCTGCACATATAGTTCTGGCATCATCAAAATCTTACGAGTTTCCCTGGTCGATAATTAATGCAGCAATTTAAGAACAATAAATTGCCCAACATTTTGGCGCCTCTGCCGGGGATGGTGCTAAGGGATTAGGTATTAGGAATTTAATTCAGTATTTATTTTTCTTTAGACAAAATAATTTGTGAAACCTGGTGACAGCAGGATCTTCACAGAGGAGTTTAAGTTTGAGTTTTATGATGTTTTAGTGTTTAGCTAGCTTTAAATTTTGTCTTTCAAACCCCCCTGCATGAATAAGAACAAATCAAGTGATTAGTATGCTCTCTTCCTGCGCTTCGTGCGATCAGGAAGATCAAAAAGTCTATTGATTTTGTTCAAATAAACACTCTTGCTGGAGAACTAATTTGCAAAAAGACAATAACGAATTTTGTGAATGAAAAAAACATCTTTAAATTTTTAGATGAAATTTTGTTTTTTATTTTAGATTTTATAAAAAATTTAGTTTTTTTCAATTTTAGATTTAAAAAATAAAAAATTAGTTTTTGTTTTAGATTAAAAAAAAAAAAAAAAAAAAATTAATAATATATATATATCATAATATATTATTAAAAAAAAAATTAACCATTTCTTTGTTTTAGATATCAAAAATAAAAAAAAAATTAATTTTAGATTTAAAAAAATAATTTTTTTTAATAATATATTATATTATATAAATATATATATATATATATATATTAATTATTAGACCGATCCATTCTTTTTGGTTTCTTGTATTTAAAGAGTTTTTTTTTTTGATTTAAAACATAAAATAAAACTTTATAATATTTCATTTATTAAAAAAGAAAAAAATTAGATAAAAAAACACAATAATATACTATAATGTATCATAAATAATATGATTTTATTTTAAAAAAAAAACTAACCATTTTGTTTTTGTTATTTTTAGATATTAAAAAATTTTAACCATTTTCTTTTGTGTTTTTTAAAAAAAATAACTTTGTTTTTTTTCTTTTTCCTTTTTTTTGGATATTTGAAAATGCAAAACATTTAAAAAAACAACTTTTCGAAAACTAACCAATTTTTTTTGTTTTCTTGATATTTATTGAGTACTATTCAGCAACGTCGCTATAACTGGACCGTTGTTCTTCATATGCAACAATATTTTTCGGTTGCAGAGGTCTTGTACGCTATACAGCAAGTCGCTTGGAGACAGCAGCAGAAAAAAATCGGATCATTCAACTGGCAGTCAAATTAATCTCGTATCACATGGAAAGGATAATGTATATTCTCCTGTAGATAGGCATGGAAGTGTGCGACCTGAAAACGCGAATTTGTCGTCTCAATCTGTAAAGAAGTTAGGGCAGCGAGTTTCGTTGACTCAGAATGGAAGTAAAGATGAAGGATTTGTAAGTGGAGCGGCTTATGCCGGTAAGAGAGAAAATGCAGATGCAAATAATGAAGCACAATTATATGACGCGCTCTCTGTAAACTCTGCGTTGCAATCTGGGGAAGGCTATAACAATTTGTCAGTATCTACGACGAGTGAAATTGAGAAGACAAAATCCTCCGCGTCGAGAAATCTTCTTCAGTGCTTGCAAGGACTGTTCTGCGAGATCCATGTACTCAATAGTCAGCAAACGGGCATAAAAACAAGGTAGCTCCAGCGTTAATGTATCAATGCCCAGTGTTATTGTTGAAAATGGCAGCGATTATAATGTCAAGATTTAATGCAATCATTGTTTAAGAAGTAGCATTATTGTTGAAGAATCAGCGTTAATGAGCTAAAACTTCAGTTCAACAACCTGAGCGATTGCCACATATTTGCCATTAATAAATGAATCTTTGCAACGGAAATTTTATTTAATTAAATTGGCGCTGGAGATCTGGCTGACGTGTAAGCTCAAGTGGAGTGGACTGAGAAGATATTTCTTAAGCAAAATGGTAAGAGCCAAAATCTGATTCATTTTCATTAATGCAACGGATATTTTTGAGAAAATCTCGTGATATTTTAATGAAAACATCAGTTATACGATAATGCATAAGGCTCGGCAATAAGATACATTGCATGAGTCAAGTACAGCGCAGCAAGGTAGCTCCAATTTGTGCATGCATAACATGTTATAAGAATATGGAATCTAATGCATCAAGCGCGGAGCGTTGGTTTGAATGCCAAAGTGCCAAGGGTTGTTTATATATGAGCACTGATTGATTAAACCATTGTTGCATTAACCTTCCTTTGTGCTGCACGCTAGTCTTTGTCATATGCATTATTGGCTGCCAAAAGGAGTCGGAAGAGAACACCGTCAGGATCATTGCCATGGATGAAACCAAGGGTTGAGACCCTGATCCCAGGTATGAAGGAAATGTTTGATCGGTCATCTGATATGGGGGTGGAGAGCATTGTTATAGGTATGTGGATACACAGTCCCACTCATGTTGCTAAATATGTAATGCCAACGTTCTCCATATCCACCATCACGTTTTCTTCCTTACGTCCACGGCAGAGCAATCGTATCAAAAGCAAAAGAGTAATTGCTGAATATGTAATGCCAGTGATTCGAAACCATCCAACGGCATTGGATTTGTATGAAAAGCAGCTAATAGATGTCAATGGAAGAAATTGATGCTTTGCACAGAAAGAAATGCTTTTTCATCCTACGGATCTTGGAATGAAAACCAGCACCAGGAACATGACCATGTATGCTATCCCTTGGGCGATGGCGGTGCGGTTGGACGAAGGAGCAGGAGCGGGAGCCTCTGCATTGGCAGGTGGGAAGAGATTCATCGACAGGGAGGCGACAGATTTGTATATTTTTAGTAATAATTTTGATTTGTTTTGATGCTTTTAGATTTGTATTTGTATATATTTATTTATTTTTCATAATAATTGATTTGATTTGATTTATAAGTATGTTTAACTTGTAATAATATTATGATTGTTTAGTATATTAATTATATT
>APFE030754815.1:18796-76200 GCA_000404065.3 Pinus taeda
CACTCTAGAAGGAGCAAAGGAGCATGTTGTTTCATATTAGATCTTATTTTATTTAATTGCTTAGAAGTTTGAGGATTGGTTTGATGAATGAATTTTCAATTAGAGTCTTATCAACATAAGAGAGGACAACCAAGAGTCTAAGTTAGACTCTCTCTCTCTCTCTCTATTTGATTTGTAATTGGAATTCATCTTTTTGCTTTTATGTTTCAAGTTATTTAGTTTACACTTATGGATGAATTTTAGTCTAGTCTGGATTAGTACAAGAGAGGACAATCAAGAGACTAAGTTAGTCTTTCTCTCTTTGAATCTAAACAACAATTAAAGTTAATCCTCTTGTTTGCATTTCAAGTTTCTAAGTTTTATGATTTCTCTATGATACTGTAGGGAAGGACAACCAGGATCTCCTTAGTTAGGAGCCTCTTCCCTTGCATATTGTATTGAATCGTAGGTAATTTAATTAGACATAGAATTAGTCGCCTACTCCTGCACATATAGTGCTGGCATCATCAAAAGCTTACGAGTTTCCCTGGTCGATAATTAATGCAGCAATTTAAGCACAATAAATTGCCCAACACCCATACAAGGGGCTAAAGCTGCTTTGACTCCTACTTAGCTGTGTGCTATGCTTCCACATTTAGCGGAGACTTTACATTCTTTACAAAATTCTTCTCAAAAATTGGTTAAACTAACCCAAAATTGACCTGAGGGACCCTATCCCAACAAAGGCCAGATTGGTAACAATATTGTTGTTAGATTCTGGAACTATTTCTTGAGTTTTGGGGGTGTTTAATGAGGTCATCATGCACACCAGTACTCCGGTGTTTGGGGAAATTTATTGTATCATTGAAGTGTCTCCTAGGAATGTCCCTAGGAGTGTTGATGGATAAAACTGGTTAGGGCTGAGCTCAGTGTAAGTAGTGATCAACTCGTGAGAAGATGAGACTAAGGGTAACACACCGTCAGGTGTGGGTAAAGTTGCCTTTTCATTTTATGTGAGTTGATGGATGGTAATGATTTTTCCATCATGGGGGAGCATCATTATTCTAAACACCGATGAGGCGAATTCTAACATCTCGTCCATTTAGCTTCAACCTAGGAGGATATTGTAATCCAGCTAGGCATCTAATACTTCGATGTCTATTAAAACAATTTTTCCAACCAACTTACCTGGCACACTAGGGTATAGGCCAATACGAGAAAAAGGGCACCCATTTTATGCTCTAAGCGTGATGTCAGAAGGCTTGAGTTTGAGGGATCCTAGTTTCTACCAAATAGATTTGGACATGATATATGTGGAGGTCCCTTCGCCGACAATGCAATGATGGATGCTAATGTTTTAACTGAGATTGGAATTTGGAAAGAAACGACAGATGGTAGTTGTGGAGTAGCTTTATCCAGGTTAAAAAGACCATTAGGGAGAATCAAATGGGTCAATTGCACCTAGGGCAGAAAGTAAGGTTTTCTGTTGGGTTAGGCATGTTTGTATAAATCTCTAATGTTGACATAACTGACGATGATTATGCTAAGTCGTCGACTATGTTGTAACTATGAGCACCTTTTGAGTTATGTCTTGCATGTTGTAAAGGTCCTTTGATCATTTTAGGCATAGATTCTCTAGAAGGTCGAGGAATGGTCAACGACCCTATAGTTATTGCAGTGGTTGAGGTGGATGGATTGGGCTCTAGTGGAGCTTCATAACTTCTATTTCATGTTTGCAGGAGAATATCTTCTGTTGTCATGATTATAATTGTTATGGGGGTTCACTCCATATGTATGAGAGTGGGTGATTTCTGCTGAGTGTTAACCACTCCCTGATGGGGGAATGAGTCTTGCATTACTGCATTTCGTTGACCTCCTTTCCCCCTACTGACTTGTATCCTTTTAAAGTCAGGGAGTTGAGAAGAATGGTGGGTATAAATACTGTATTCCAGGGGGTAGCACATGAATGATTAGTCCATAGACTTGTGTTCTTGCCTTGTTTTTGTGGGTTATTGTTGGTCGATCCCTAATTTTGATTCCAGTTAGGGTTGCCCCTTCTCAGTGCCTGTGGGGGTTGCTCCCCCCTTGTTCGGGTTCTCACTTTGGCTTGCTTTTGGGTTTTTTTTTAGCAAAATTTGGGGGGTTAACTAGATTCAGACGATCCTCCGATTTCTGTTGTTAAGTGAGAAAAGGTTGAATTAGATTAACCCTTGCATTATTTTGCATTGGTGGGTTATTCTGTTGTTGTGCAGGGAGAGGAGAATACTGGTTTCCTTGTCCCTAATTAATGTATGGATTCTGGGAAGAGGACATTATGTTCGTACTCCTAAAGGAGTACTAGTTTCCTTGTGGGGGAGGATATGAGCCTCCCTGAGGGGGTTTATATTGGTTAACCTTGTTGATCGTATTATAAATAGGTGTGGGTTGACTGGGGTAGTATCCTGTATGTTGCAATGGTGGTGTGTTTTGCATAGCATCAAATGCTTGGCCATTGAATGAATATTTAGGGTACTGGTAGCTATTGCTAATTTGGTTTTGGGTTATGGAACCAATCAATCCATCAAAATCATTGGATGCACCTAGGGTCTCTTTATAAGTTTGCAAGAGTGGGGCATCTGGAAGCACATGATAAATGTACCCAGACTAGGTGTAGTTAAGCGCCAACTATTGAGATTTATGTTGGGCATGGAATCCCCCCACAACATGTTTCGGGGCTCAAAGCCCAAGTTTTGGTCAAATGTATTGTAAGACTCCGTGAATTGCGGGCATGGAGCATGAAGTATAGGTTGAGTCATAGCGTTGTCCGCCCTAAGTATTGTAAAGTAATGTAATGTCATGTCGGCCTACCCATGGTCTGCGGACCATGGGATTATATAAGTAGAGCAAGGCTCTAAGTTGTAAAAGAAGCGAAGAAGCTAAGAAGAAGAGGAGCGAAGATAGAGCATAGGGTAAGGTATTGGGTCGTAGTAGTAGGAAGAGGCTCTGTAGCTGAGTGCGCAAAGGCCTAGTAGAGTCTACAACTGAGTGCACAGGGCAGTTTCAAGTTTGTAACCTTGAACGAAGAATAATAAAGAGAATTTGATTCCAAATTCGGTGCATCTGCTTGTGTATTGCATTCTTTACATTTATACTATTTTTTTATGGTGCACAATTATATGATTGTTGGGTATACTGCTAATTATCACTATTCTTACACAAATAAGTTAAGTAATCGGGTAATAACAGGTTAAATAGTAAGGAACTTGGGTATAATACAGATCACACCCTGGGTAGGGCTGCGCGAAGGAAACATCACAGGTTGCGACAAACTAATAGGTACGCGTAGCGATGTGCGTGCAGGGTCAAACCACGGACCGCTAGAAGCTCACCAGGCATCCCTAGGGTGTAGAAACCTAGTTCTAGCACCCTCCCATACTACTTCAGGTGAGAGCTCAGTCCATGCTCCGTGAACTGTTGCTAAAAGGGCCTATAGTACCAGATTTGCTTGGCTAAATCACCTCTGAACCTGGGTTAGGCCCATACAAGCCAACAAATGGTTCCGTTACCGGGACTGTGATCTGCATAAGTGATGTTTGATGTCTTGCCACTAGAATCCTACAAAGAAGGAAATTGAAGAGTGGTTGGACAAGAAGATTCACGAGTTCATGGCACAAGAAAATATAAATCCACGAATATATAAGGAACAGTGGTTGGAGCGCTACTTGTCTATGGAAATCCATGAAATTTTCTTTGCATCCTTTCCTTCTGAGCTGTATGAGTGGATTGTGAAGCTAGCATACAGTCAGGGAAGGTGTAGGCTCGATAAACCAATCATGTGGACTTTGGAATTAGTGTGCATACTAGAAGCATCAGGAGATAATATTGTGTGAGATGTAGACCATTGGCTTGACTGAATTATAGGAGGATTTATCATTGAGTTTGCGGTAGACACGACTGTCAGCTACAGTGAGGCAGAGCGACATTGCCTCAAGGGACTGCGAGGTAAGTATATTAAATATTTGAACACTTGGATTGAGATGTTATTGCATGAAAAGCGGATTGTGTGAAAAAATTAATGTTTGGGACTACACGAAGTGGGAAGATCTACAGAAGTGGAAGTAATGAAGAATTGGAAACCAATCCTTTAATTTCCCCCTCATAGGAGAGTGAGGAAGAGGTCATGAAAGTCTCTCCAAGTCTGATAAGGCAGCGAATTCTGCACCTACCACCTCCACCTACACCACTGCCTGTCTCACCCTCCTCACCTCCATCTCCACCCACACCACCTTCGTCACCACCACAGTTCAGTATGGTGAGTACGATCAAACTACTAGTATTCAGAGGAGTGGGGAATGAAGATTGTTGTGGAGGTAAATCCCCTCTGTGGACAAAGGCAATCCCTACTAGCCCAGATCGAGTCTAGCAACAATCATACAATGCTATCGCACAAGTTCCTAATTGCAAATTAAAGACCAATGATGAGGGCCTACCTGGATTCCAAAGCTAGTTCTTGTAGAAGAGTTGACGCTCCCGTTCCTTTGCTTCGGCTGGTCACGATCCCCATGAACTCCGTGAATGGACACCTACACATACAAAGAATGACACAAACACAAGCGTAAAATCTAATAGATGCAACTATATATCAGTCAAAAAGGATATAACTCATCATTATTACAGAGATCAATAAGAGTGGAACCATAATAATAGTCGTCTATTATTGATAAACAAAGAAGAATACAACCATAGTTCTGACATTAAATACTCCTTTGGCTGGGTGATCAGCAACACATGTCTTGCAAAACTTGTTGGGAATGGGAACAAGCCTCTCTCTCCTTGGTTATTAGAAAAGAATCTCCTTACTTAGATTTGGCCTTATGGGTATGAAGAAGGCTCTTGTAGCATGAAGGTCTTGGTAACTTGACAATTCTCAATCTCTGGAGCTTTGGAACTAGCTTGCCTAAGGAAAATGGGCAAGCTTTTATAGATGGAGGAGGGGGAGTTGGGATCATCCAAAATATTCATGGGATTGGCTTTATCACTAAAGAAGCTTCCATGAGAGGTGGCAAACCACTTCCCCTCTATGCATATTCGAATCCAAACCTCCCAACTCAAGATGGATTCAGTCTAGGAGTTGGTTGGGATGAATCTTCCGCTATTGGTTTGTTAAAAAACACTACCCATTTTGGCTGGTGTGAGTGCGACTCTGTGACAGAGCACCAACTAGCGCGCCCTCTTTGCAGGATTTCCCCCATTGGCGCAAGTGCTGCACTGTGGAACCGTGCCAATGGAAAAATGGCTATTTTTATGGGTTTTTTGCAAGAGATGTCTTCAGGGAAAATGAAGTTCAAGTTCAGGGGAATGCAATGCAAGTGTTTGCAGGTCTTGTCACTTCTCATAGGTCCTGGAATGAGTCCTCCAAGATGTGGGAGAGGGGTTATAGGGACGGTGACAAATTGTTGTGTAACAGATGCCCCCTAAAGCATGAAGCCCGAGAGAGAGAGAGGGGTAAAATGCTTTACAAGAACATGCCCAACCGAAAACACGGCCACCGAAAAACCTACGTGGAGAAGTACAACTGATATCTCAAGTACATGATATATGTGGTATGGGCGCAGCCATCCATAGCAGAGTACATAAGAATCTAGATCCAAAGTATGGATGCAGCCATCCAGTGAGGATCGATAAACAGACTCAGGCATGGTCACAACCATGAGTCATGTAATAATCATAATAATCCACAAAATCACAACCTGGAACCCAACAGACAAAATCCAGGGTCTTGCGCTCCATCTTGACCCGAACAAAGTACAAGTTCAAGCATGCGAATATGGGAGTCGAATTCGAACATGCAGGAACATCGTATGATTACCAGCCAATGATGAAAACTGTTAACAGATGCGAGGGGTACCACAAATAATAACAATGGCCCTCAAGGTACTATAGGTACAATATACGGCGTGCGAATCAGTGAGTCGGCGTCGAACACTCGTAGAATCATTTGATTGGAGGCCAATGATGAAATCCTCGCGTCAAACACCAAGAACCTGCCATTGAGGCATGCAAGCTCCAAGGCACCAGAAGGGAGTCTCTAGGTCAACTTCTTGGATAATGAGCTAAAGTCGACAGGAAGCGACCTTCATCAAAGGTGGGTCATAGTGTTTCCCACATCATCGACGTGAGATAGAGGAGGATAATATTTTTTTGAATAAAGATTATGGGAGGTATCAGAGGGAGGTTGATTATTCTGTAGAGGTCAACTTCTCTTGAACATATTGGCCGCATGACAGTGGACTTGGCAGTATTTGACATCAAACGATCAAAGGTCATGGTGACAAGACAACGAGCAGATGAGAGGTTAAGCAGGATCACCCAAACCCACGGAAGCAAGTGGAGAAAGAGATGAGATGGCCCCACCCAGACACGAATGCAGACAAGTGCCATGTTCAAGAGCGACATACTGCCGACACGACAATGATCCTAGTTCCATTTTCCCCACCATTTCTGGCGAGTACCCCAGTTATTTTTTATGACAAGCGTGACGGGGATAGCATATGCTTGTAAGGCATCATTTCGACGAAATCCAATGTCATCAAGTTTTAATGAGTCTGACAAAGGAAGAACTCGACGTCTTTTCATGTTTAGAGAGTTTGAAAAGACAGCAAAAAGTAAACTCTTGGGGTGTCCTTTTTCGTAAATTTGTGTCTCTCGAGCCCGAAAAAGTATAAAACAATGCTTGAAAGAACCGCCCGACCATTACAATCGAGGAGTACTTTTCATGATTAGTGATTTCAACCTGAAAGAGTAAAAAAGAAATCAAAATCACGTCGTTTCGTAACCATTAACGAACTTGAAATGACAAGGGCCCGACGATCTTTTCATCTTTACACAGTCGGAAAAGAGTTTAAAGACGACCGCCTCTTATTTACATTTAACGAGTCAAGAGGAACAACTTGGCAATCTTTTCATCTTTAAACAGTCAGAAAAGAGCTAAAAGCAGACATCCATTTTTATTCTCTTTAACAAGTCAAAAAGGAAAAAAATACTCGGCAATATTTTCATATTTTACGAGTTAGAAAAGAGCTTAAAGGTGACTCATCCTAGAGGAATGAGTGGTATAAAGGGTAGCAACTGGTTCTGGCAATGGTGGAACAGCTCAAAACATGTAATGGTCAAGAGGCTAGCTAACAAAACCACTCTTAACTGCGGTACCTCAGGAAAGGAAAACAAGCAAGTGAAAGCATATGATTGGCCAAAGAGATGGTGGCGATGGGATGAAAACAACCAAGGCTCATCTAACATAATTTAGCGGATAAAGACAGCAATCACGAGGTGTAAAATGGGTATGGATTCATTTTTACACAAGCTTGAACCATGGAGAACTTTGCTTGGATTCGGTTTCATGTTTACACAAGCTTAAAATGAAAAACTATGCTTGTTATAAGTTCACATGCCCCCAACATAATGACGCAAAACGAGGTACATGCCCCTCAAGCTTCATTGCATTCAACAAAGTGGATGGAATGAAGGTTCACTTTCGAGATCTTGGAAAGACTCGACTTGTATATTTTACGAGATCTTAATCAAAAGACTCGAGTTGGAAAGGGAGTTGTTTCATTTTTTAATGAGGTTGACACAGTAAAAGAACTATCCTCATAACCCTTGTTTCATTTTTTAACGAGCTTGACACAAGACCAGGAACTATGCTCGACCAATCCTAGTTTCATTTTTTAAGGAATTTGACATAGGAAAGCAAACTATGCTCTGAACGAACGTCATCATAATGAACAGGAAGTTGTTGCTTCCAAGAGTGCCACTCCCGGTGGAAGGACAACATCTTAGAAGTCAGGACCCAATGCCCCCAGAACACTATGCATGACGGTAGCATCACTGGATACAGGCACGGGATAAGTAGCCACATAGTTGACCTGCGGTGGGGCAGATACAACTGGTGGATAAAAACCAGAAGGGGATGACAACTGTGCAGGAGGCACCAGGGGACTAAAGAACGATAATTGATCGATAGTCATGATCCTTCCGTCATGTGGAAAGAAAACCACATAGAAAAGCAAAGAGACAAGGGCCCCCATAGCATAAACATAGTCACGACCAAGGAGAAGACTGAAATCTAAAGCACCTTGGGTAACTAGTACGTCTATATAGACGGTTTTGCCTCCCAAAGTAATAGGGAACTTAAGAAGGATCCCCAATGGTTGACTAGTTCCTCCATCAAACACTAACAGACTCTGTGTGACCGGCACAAGCTGTGGGGAGCCCAAAGCTTGCCAAGTAGTAGAAGGTATAAGAATGACAGAAGCACCCTCATCCAAGACAGTGCCAGGTACTACCTTATCATAGGCATGTACTGTAATTTGGAAAGGCACATGGGATGGAAGGTGGAAGGTGGTTAGATGACTCCAGTCGAAGGAAACAAATGAACTACTTGGTGGTTGAATCGTATGATTGCCCCCTGCTCTAAAGGAACTGAAGAAGGACTCTTGGGATCAACTGGGATAGGAGAGTCATTTTCGGACTAAGGAGAATCTGACGAGACGAGAAGAACATGAGCATGATGCTCTGCTGAGACAGAGCGATTGACGGGTGGTGAACCCGAGTTGACACTCTTCCTGACAAATAGTTGGTCTGGGACAGGCTTAGCACAGCCAGGTTCGGAAAGGGGAGGATGGACAAGAGAAGGATCTAAATCAATCTCTTTGTTGACAGGGAGAGGGTCTAAAGAGAGCCTCTGATAACCAACAAGAATTTGGGGTGAAGAAGGTGTAAGACTTTCCAAGACAGTGGAAGCTTTATCCATGAGAGGAAAAAGGTGAAGGAGATGGTTGCTTTCACATAGCCTACAGGGGAATCAAATCTTCCCGTTCTTCTTACCATGGCTAGCTAATAAGGTAGCATCGCCATGAGCTTCAGAAGATGATGAAGGAAAGGCCGGATCACGAGACCATACTTCTAAGACCTTAAGAAGGCCAGGACAATCCCGGAGAAGATGGTCTCCATTGCACAATTTACAAGGAAACTTGACCTTCTAGGGAGGAGCAGAAGGTGGCCTGACCTGAGATGTACTAGGAGCAGTAGCTGCACTTTTAACCTCTCGCTTATGAGACTTCTTCATCTTCATCTTCTTCTTCTTCTTCTTAGCCACCTAGTTAATTGAATCCAAACTTTCACCAGGCGAAGTAGAAGACGAGGACGTAGAAACAGGCGAAGAAGGGGAGAGGTCCACCTTGGAATCAACATGATGTGGTTTGGGTAGAGGAACTGATTGACTAGTAGTTGAGACATTAGGGATCACAGAGGTTGAGAACAACCAAACAGGCAACCCAACAGTTAACCCAGGAAGGGACAACGTTGCCATGTAAGGAGCACCAACATTCCCAAAAGGAGGAAAATAACTAGGATTCCTGTCAGAGGGGATTCCTGGGTTGAACTCTGGAAAAGTTGCCATAAAAAACGGAAAATCACACATGGGGCTAAAAGAAGTCGCAACACACAATCAAACGGTCAACAAACAAAATCTAACAGGGTGTGTGATCACGGGTGATTTAATTTTAAGACGCAAGGACATAACTTGACCTTTTCATCTTTAAAGAGTCAAGAAAAGGACAAAAAGATGACTCTAGTCGCCTTCGAATGTTTAATGAGCCCGAAGTGGCAAATGCTTAGATAAGCCTTTTATTTTAGGGAGTCTGAAAAGGATCAAAAGTGACTACTCTGGAGAACTAGGCATAAGGTTTAGCAGATAATCTGTAAAACTGCATATACACCTTGGCAATCGTATGAAAACCAAAGACTTTCCGTACGACAGTCAATCTTCCCGAATGCTGTGTTCAATGCGTTACGGGTCGTAAGGTGGTATACATGGCTTCCTATGGATAAAGGATGATAACCTAGTGGGGTATCCCCATATACTTGATGGTACATGGGAGCATAAGTCCGTACTAGACCACTATTGAGTCACAAAAGGAGGAATCACCCAACCTTGAGTGGAAACAAAAGTGACTAGGTTTAACGACGCCGGAGCACGTCTCTAGCCTAGACCTCTAAAAAGTGTGCGTTATGCTCCAATGCGTTGTTAGATTCATTCAGTTCATTTTAAAGTTGATCTTGTATTATGTTTCAGTTTTCAGGCATTACCGTATGTAATATCTCAAAATTTCCTAAATGTAAACTACATGCCACAATATGTCATTTCATTCGATGAATGCTAGCTACAAGAGAGTTTGAGAGCTTTCACACAAATGAAATGATCACAAACAACAAAGAATATCTCTAATGCAGCTAATGGAAATTAACAAACTTTTCTTCAAGGTCACTAATCACTAATCAATGAAAAGCTCTAATTCTCATTAACTAATGCAAAGAAAAAGAGATTTTTTTCTTTTATGTTGATGGAAAAATGCACTAAACAAACTTTGAGAAATGATAACAAACAAATTCCACTCAATACAAGCACATTCAGATCCCTAAATCATAAAGCAATCCTTCGAAAAACGAGAAAAAGTCCCAAAGACAACAATGAGTTGTGTAATCTAGGCCCAAAGCGAAGCAAAGTGGAATTCAAGTGAAAAAGAGGCAAGTCACTCAAATAATGCAATAAAATGATTAACAACCACCAAATGAGTGTAAGGGAGCAATGAGAGAGTCGACTGGACAAATAGAAGACCAAAAACACCTGAGGAAGGCTTGACACACAAAGCCATTAGATGCCCTAGGGCTAGAAACATGAAATCGATAGAAAAAGGCAAACACCCAAAGGGTAAATATCAAAGCCAATCAAACAAGACTCCAACACACTCAAGTAGTTTGAAAAAGGTACCTAGAACAAAAACCAAGCCCAGGAGGCTCACAACCAAGTAAACTTCAAAAGCTCCCATGCCTGGCGCGACTGTCAGGCTGCAACTAGCGCCTTTTGAGGATTGGCGTGGGTTGTCAATGAGAAACAAATGCCAATTGGCGCGACTGTAACGTTATAAAAGTGTGCTAGTCAAGTTTGCTATGCAAAAATAAAAAACAAGCAAGCCAAAGCGAGGCTAAATATAACCAAGCACATCAAGGGACAAGAAGCAGCAAAAGAACTCAACCTAGAAGGCTAACCAAGTAGGAAAAACCAAGAAACAACCAAGAAACAAGACAAGTTCCAAGCTGTTCAGTTCGTAAACCAAACCGGAGATGGACTGAAGTGGCGTTGATCTACTTCATTAATGTAGAGCAATAGCGTTTCGAAGGCTATCTAGCCGTACTTCAGGCTCCATCTAAAGTTTACCAATCAAACAACAAGAAAAAAAGCTAACTCCCCAGTGGAGTCGCCAAATTGTTGTGGAGGTAAATCCCCTATGCGGACAGAGGCAATTCCTACTATCCCGGATTGGGTCTAGCAACAATCATACAACACTATCATGCAAGTTCCTAATTGCAAATTAAATACCAATGATGAGGGCCTACCCAGATTCCAACGCTAGTGCTTGTAGAAGAGTTAACGCTCCCATTCCTTTGCTCCGGCCGGTCACGATCCTCACGATCTCCATGAATGGACACTTGCACATACAAAGAACGACACAAACACAAGCATAAAATCCAATAGATGCAACTATATATTAGTCAGAAAGGATATAACTCATCATTATTACAGAGAACAATAAGAGTGGAACCATAATAATAGTCATCTATTATTGATAAACAAAGAAGAATACAACCATAGTTCTGACGTCAAATCCTCCTTTGGCTGGATGATCAGCAGCACATGTCTTGCAAAGCTTGTTGGGAATGGGAACAAGCCTCTCTCTCCTTGGTTATTGGACAAGAATCTCCTTACTTAGATTTGGCCTTATGGGTATGGAGAAGGCTCTTGCAGCATGAAGGTCTTGGTAACTTGACAATTCTCAATCTCTGGAACTCTAGAACTAGCTTGCCTAAGGAAAATGGGCAAGCTTTTATAAATGGAGGAGGGGGAGTTGGGATCATCCACAATATTCATGGGATTGGCTTTATCACTAAAGAAGCTTCCATGAGATGTGGCAAACCACTTCCCCTCTATGGAGATTCGAAGCCAAACCTCCCAACTCAAGATAAATTCAGTCTAAGAGTTGGTTGGGATGAATCTTCCGCTATTGGTTTGTTAAAAAACACTACCCATTTTGGCTAGTGCGAGTGTGACTCTATGACAGAGTGCCAACTGGTGCACCCTCTTTGGAGGATTCCCCCATTGGCGTGAGTGATGCACTGTGGAACCGTGCCAATGGAAAAAGGGCTATTTTTATGGGTTTTTTGCAGGAGATGTCTTCAGGGAAAATGAAGTTCAAGTTCAAGGGAATGCAATGAAACTGTTTGTAGGTCATGTCACTTCTCATAGGTCACGGAATGAGTCCTCCAAGATGTGGGAGAGGGGTAACAAGGACGGTGACAAATTGTTGTGTAACACTTTCCTTTTCTCCTAATTTCTATTATTTTCATAAATAAATGTGCCAAAATACCTCTTTGCCTCTTTAATGCCTTGGCCATTTCCTTTGCCAATTTCCTTAGCCATAAACAACCAAATTAACACCGTCTAGAATGTCTTGCCCACCATTCAACTTGGAATACATGTCCCATCATCCGTGGTATTTATATATATTTTACATGGAATTTTCACCAAGGCTGTTACACAGCCACATGCCCCAGCATGGTAGTCATTTAAAACATGTTTTTCCTCCTCATGAGTGAGGCAATGTCGAAGAATTGTATCAAAACTATGGCGATATAACATATCGTTAAGCACTAAATAGTGTCGCACTTGGCAGAGGATGTGACAATGGCCACCTGATGATAGTTCAGGGAAGAAACATTGCACTTGGAGGTAGACAAGAATGTTACCATACCAAGGGTTAGTAGAGTCAATAAGATAGGCAGCTTTATCTAGAAGAGGATAGTGGTATATCTTGTTAGGATCGACAATGGGAATATCCAACAAAAGTTCGGTGAAGACTAAGGAATTTTTCTCCTTGACAATGGTGAAAACCAAATCGAATTGTTGGAGGATCACTATCCATTTGGAATATTTCCCTCCAATGACTTGACGGGACAAAAAGTGTCTCATGGGATTCTCCAAGGCAATGACAGTAGTTTGTCGTAGTAGTATGTAATGTCAGAAGCAGTCGATAGCAAAGAAAAATACCAAGGACAAGTTTTCCACATGTGAATATTTGAGTTTGGGCTCAGCCAGGCCTTTTGACATATAGTATATAACATGCTCACTTAGGTCATCGTGAGTTTGAACTAAGACCATTCCTAGAGAGGATGGTGAGGCTGCTAGGTATAGAAGAAATTCGTTCCCATAGTTGGGAGCGCTAAGGAGTGGGGCTGATATAAGTGCCTTTTTCAAGGCATTAAATGATCATTGAGCTTGATCATCCCACATGTACGATACTATTTTCTTAAGTAGGTGCATAAAGCCTTTCGTCAACTCAACATAATTTATGATGAACCACCGTAAGAAGTTTGCTTTCCACTGCAAATGTTGGAGTTGCAAAATAAAAAATTGAGTAATTTCCTTTACCATATCGAGATCAACCCTAATCCTATACTTGGAGACAATGAAACCAAGTAAGCGTATAGACTTGACAAAGAAATGCATTTATGCAGATTCAGATGTTTGTTATAGAACTAACACCTAAGAAAGATAGCTCTTAAATGATCTAGGTGTTGTGCTCGCTTCTTGGAATGGGCTGGAAGGTCATCCAAGTAATGTTGAAAGATATGTCTAATATCATGAATTGCATAGTCCATGGCCCTTTGAAATGTTGCTCCAGCATTCTTTAAACTGAATGGGAGTTTTTGATAAGCAAAGATTCCCCATCGACAAATGAAGGAAGTTTTGTGTTGGTCTATTGGTTTTATGGAAATCTGGTTATAACCTGAGAAACCATCCATGAATGAGAATGATTCACAACCAGCACAGTTGTCGATGATTTGGTTGACGAATCGTGTCGGATAGTTATCCTTCGGACATTTGACGTTCAAGTCCTGATAGTCGACACATACGCGGATGGTTCCTTATTTCTTATTGATGAGAACTAGATTGGAAACCCATTCCATTAAGGGAACGAGGTAGATGAAACCAACACATAACAACTTTTCCACCTCAGTCTTGATGGCTGCCATTTTTCAAGGGAGGACTGGTCGAAACCTTTGGCGAACAGGCTTGGCATTGTCGTATATCTTAATCTCATGCTCAACAATAGATATATCTATGCTGGGCATTTCCTCATAAGACCAAGCGAATACATTGCAAAATTCCTTAAAAAGGTAAGTAAAGCTTGTAATTTCCTCAGGAGTGCAATCGGTTCAAACCTCGATGTTTTCCACAATGCATGTCTTAACAGAAATATTGATGAGAAATGTCTTTGAAATATTGCCTATGTTTCCCTCTGAGTCATATAAAGTGAGGAAATGATTTCAGTTGCATCAAATGACAAGATTTGAAGAGCCATCGTGTCTGAATCAGATGTTGAAACACAATGGTGAGAGTCTTCCCAAGGTCGCTCTTCCAAACACATAATATCTCTAATAGCTTCATCTGAAGGTAGGACTTGATTGAGGATATTGAATGAAGGAGAAGTTATGGGAGGGGAGGTGGTATTATTGGCTGTGACCAAAGTGACCGAAGATTCAGATACAGATTGAATGGACTGGTAGGCCAATTCAGTTGGTGACAACGATATTTGTTCTCTATAAGTGTCAATGTCTAAAGGGGCTGAGAGGATCCAAGGATCGATCAGTTCGTGATGAATAGATGAAACCATAGAGACCGTCTGTGGAACCGTGGGAAGCAGAAGAGGGAAACAACCCATCAGGGAACAGCCCTTCAATAGACTAGTACTGATACTGATGTAAGAGTTAGGTACACCACCCACTAAGGGTACAGAGCCATTGGGTAACAGGGAATAATCATGGGTGAAAAAGGATAGCTGCTCCATTGTGACTATCTTTCCATCCAATGGAAATAGGATGATGTGAAAGATAGTGGACATAATGGCAGTCATGGCATAAGTCCAACAACGACCCAACAATAGATTATAGTCAAGCTTTCTATCTACAACTTTGATGTCCAACATTTCCGTTTTCCCATTCAAAGTGATGGGGTAGCTAGCTAGGTAACCTTTTGGGATGAAAGTGTGGCCGTTGAAAGCTTTAAGGGAGTTCGATGGCGGGGATAGGGTTGGAGAACACAAAGCGAGCCAACATGAAGCTGAAATGACACAGGTTGAAGCACCTTCGTTAATGATAGTTCTATGTATTCCTCACCCTTTCAAAAATAATTGCACCTAAAATGCAAGTTGGTGTGAAAGGGGAGGTTTACATTTGCCCATGTCGAAAATTGCAAGCATGGAATCCTGAGGGTTGATACCACCAATTGATGAAAGCAGAACTTTCCTTTGTGCTGGATAGGTTTGTAATACTTTGAGCACTGAAATAGCTGACTATGCTTGCTCCAAATCTTCTAAAATACTCTAGTTTTGGGAAGCACGTGCAGATGTATTATGCGTTGTGTGACGAAGTGCCCCTTTTGGGGGGTGAATCACAACATCAGGAACCGACCTTTTGATATGAGGATCATTAGGTAGTAGTGGGTTTTGACTCGAGGATTCTTCCTCAACATTAGCTACTAGAGGTCCATAAGATTTGGCTTTGGTTTGTAGATCTACCATTTGAAAGGTGTAAATGGTAGATGGTCCTTCACCAGTTGAAGGATGATGTGAATCACCAATGCCCCCTTGCGAGGGTTGGGGTTGGTTTGCAACTAGGTGTTGTTGCTGCTGAGTAGCAGGAGCATTGGATTTGTGAGGGGAATTGAGAATAAGGTCATATAAAGTGCCATACTATGAATATATCAAATCTAAGTGCTAGGCACAGTGCATGGATTGGTCTTGCGTGACTGCACCACTTAAGGCAACATCTTAATGATTTGGGGGAGTAGAGACTTGTAGAGCTAATCCACTAATAGATAGTCTAGGAAGGGAGCTTCAACTAGCCTCTGCTTGCATCTCCATTCATGTATATGATCAGAGATTTGGGTGGCAGTGTCCTGATGTAATGAAGTGAGGAGTTACATCCCAGTTTCATAGTGGATCAATAGCTGGAAGTGCTTTAAAAATTCCATTGCTAAAGCACCAAAGGTATTGACTGATGCACATGGTAATTCAATGTACCACTTGGATGAATTTCCAGTAAGGGTGTGGGGAAAGAGCCATAGCTAGACATTATCATCCACCATGGAGTTAGAAATACACCATAAATTATAGGTGGTGATGTGTGTACCTTGATACTCCGCTTGTTTCCCTTCGAACTTTAGGATGTCTATTGGGATTTTATGTGGGATTGGTGGCCAAAGTAAGTTGTGATAGATGGGGTCATTTGTGATTTTTACAAGTCCGGGATATCAAGCATTGCCAAGAAAGGCAAGGTGTTTTATTCCCCCGAATCAGACCAAGGCGATGACATATGACTTGAGGATCCTTGCGGTCCTCCCATCATGTTGTTTCCAATATTATACAGGGGTTGCATGGTATAGTAATTTCCTTGGGGTATAGTCATGTACTATGGGTTTCCATAGGGGTTGTTAGAATGGGGGTTGGAAGTGCCCCTAGGACAAGGAGTGCCCACTTGACTCATTTGAGGTTGAGAGTAGGGTGCCCATATGGATTGATTGGGACCTTGTTTAGAGTTCCCACTTGCCACGTAACTAACTATAGGTCCTTGACTGACATAAGGAGGGTTCATGTCAATCAATGATTGTCCCTGCAGTCCTGTAAATGGAGGGGGAACTGTTACATTCTTGACTGGTATATGCATATTGGGAACTGTACCCCCAGGCATCTCAACCTAGGGGTTAGAACTAAACAATGTGTGCCAACCATAGAGGTGGTTGACGGGACCTATTCTAACCGTGCTATATTGAGCATCATAAGGAGCATTTATGTAGCACTTGTTGAAGGTCTAGGGGCTAACACAAAAGGGGAAGGACCTGGAATGTATTGGTTTCCACTCGTGGTGGGTATCACGATAGGGTTTGAACCTAGCACAGATCGGATAGAAGGGTTTGCCATCAGAGATGTGGTACTGACTGTCAACTGGAGAGGTAGTGGTGGACCAAAAGTGTCCACAAAATCCCATGACCCATTAGTCATTGATGGGATGAGTGGAAACATTCCAACAGAAGAAAAAGGAGGTACAAATGCAATGGAAATCAAGAGTGGTCCCAATGGATTCATGATCAAAGGATTGTATGTAGGAAGGAATCCTTCAGTAAAGAAATATTTCGGTAAGATTGAATCATGGGATGTCCACAATGAGTGGGGGAAGACCTAACAACCATCTAGATTCACGATGAGGGCTGGATGTAGCCATCGTGACCGATAAAATTTATCAATAGATTTTACAGTGATATTTGTTAAAGTCTCGGTGACAATAATATAGCACTTAAAAAATAAAAAATACACTAAGGAAATCAATCAACAAGCAGAGGGAAATGATCTTGTCTGATAAACACTGATCACTGGAGCTGAAATCCAGTATCATAATGAGTAGCAAAGAGAGTTGGCTAAATGTACTATTACGATTACTCTTGAGCTTCGCCCGAACCTTAGATTAAGGGGACAAGTACTCTTGTGAAGATGAGCACCCTCCCAAAAACCGAAGACAGAGTAGGTTCATCTATGTTAGGTACTAGGGCAGCCCACCCCAGTCACCTTGTGTTCATCCCTAAAAGTATGGCCTCTAAGGATACCTCAAATCACAGACACTACCGGGGGGGACATAGTCGCAGACAGTACATTGTGTGGGCAGGATATATGAGTCCCCGACTTAGTTCCAATATCCCTGAAAGGATCCCCGATACAGAGAATACCTAAAGGAGATGTAAGAAAAGGTTGGCTACATTCACTTGCAGTCTGATGTTGTCTTGTATTTAGCTCTGGTTTTACTGTAGTGGTCCCAAATAGTATGAGTGCAAAAGGATTTCTCTCTTTTATGACACTAGTTTCGGTGTATAATCTTGGGCAGTTAACTCACACTTCCTATCCTAAGATCCTAGCCTAAACTAATGTGTGCTTATTCTAAAAAGAGTTGCTGATTGATTTTATTAGGTAGATTCTAAATGTACTTCGTTAGAGTCTTCGGTAGGGGTGTTGACATATGAAGTTCTATGAAACTCTAACTCAAATCATGAAAAAACAATGCTTGTAAATTTTCACTTTTGATGAATACGCTGCTTCTACAAAGGGAGAGTCATTCATACATCAATGAATATACCATGCATCCTATTCAATAAAACATTTGCATAACCGGTAGGACTTCAATGTTGACTAACAACTACTGAAACCAAATTTTGCAGATCTAACCAACTAAGCAGAAAACAATAAAAAAAATTTGTATTTTTTCTTTAATGAAAACAAAAACTTTTATAACTAAAACTATTTTCTTAAAAAAAAATTTCTCAGGACACATATCAGTCAAACAAGCACAGCTGTAGATCCCTAATCAGTCTACAAGTAGATTTCCCAACCCATGAGGTCACAAAGCAAGTTGTTTATCAAGAAATGGTTGCCTAACGCTCTATACTAGAGGCTATAGAGAGTTACTTGCAGCATTAACGCATTATTTGTGAGGACACAATGCTTTATAAATCACCGTTTACACTAGCATATAAAGTTAGGGAGGAAAAAGGCTAAGAAAATAGGCTATGGGGATCAGATCTAGGGCTGAGCACTGAGAGAAGGGTGTTGTATAGTCCTGAGTGGTCAGAAAGGGAATGAAGAAGTATAAGAAGGCTTGGAAGAAAGAGAGATATAGGAACTTTCTGGGAAAAACCGGGAACTAAGTGTAGTCCCCAACGAAGTCACCAATTCTACTATAGGGATTAATGCATGGGTGTTTGGTGATGTATAAACCCTCAAGGATATTCCTGGGATTCTTAGCCGACAGTCAAATTAGTTGCAACTGTCACAAATATGCATGCATATCTATGCTTAAAAAATGAATACCAAAGCAAGAAGTAATTATTACCTCAAGCCTTAGTGTAGTGTTGTTGGAGAGTGCAATGTAGCTAGGCGAAAGGCCCCTGAGCCAGCTCTAGATCAAAACCTGCACATAGCAAAGACAAGTGTAATATCACAACATAAAACCTTGATAAACAATGCATGAACATATAAAGATATCTAGTTGCATATATCTAAGTCACCCATGCTAACGATATTGAATAAACATATAAACAAGTTATACTACCAACATCACAAAGTGGACAACGCAATTGCAGTTCTATATTGATGTAGAAAGAGTGAATACAACCATTGGTTGTATCAACCTTCCCTTACCCATCCAACTCCTCTCTCTCTCCCCCTTCTTAAGCTCTTATGATGCCTTAGTCTAAGACTCTTCTCGATAGTCAAATAGGCAATCCTTTCAAATGGTTCGACCTCTTTCACAATGGCCCTAGCCTTGCATATATAGCATATGAGGATAGGGTTGCCAAGTCCTTCATGAGTTCCATTAGGAAAAAGTAGTGATGTTTCCATGCCTTTGTGCTCTTTCCTATTTGCATACTCCATTAGGAATTAGTAATTCCTCCAAACAGGTTGAGTTTTGATGTTTCCCAGGTTTTATGAGCTGACATAGGAGAGAATATTGGGATATTTCTCAGTCATCTCATTCCCTTGACCGATATAAACTCATTAGGGTTCACCAATGCTCTTCCTGAGGTAATAGACTTAGTTATCCTAGGCACTAACACACCCTTAGCCTTGCTAGGAAGACTTATAAAGTAGGTTGCTAGTGTTTAGACAATGTTAGCTTGACAACTAGGCCTGTGAACTTGGTCAGTCCTTTAGTCATCATGTCTTTCTCCTCTGAGCTGGCAAGGAGGTCATTTTCTTGTATAACATTTAGATTAACGTTTTTCATTTGGGATAAAAAAAAAAATATTAATTATTAAAATTAATTTAGTACAAGTCAATGTTAATAATTTAAATAAAAAATTATTTTAATTTTGAAGGAATGCTTAAATGAAAATTTATGTGGATATTTGAAATAGAAACTAGGGTGAACTATTTCAAGACCAAAATTTTAGTAATATGTTTTCAAATAAATTTTAGACGAAAATTTTGGAGGGAAATATTTCAAACGAAATTTTTGGAGACAAAATTTTCATCAAAAGTTTTTGGGCGGAAACTTTGGACGGAAAATTTTTGGCGAATTTTTTTGGGGGAAACCTAAGAGGGAATATTTCAATATCTAAGATATAAATTGTCTTTGGTAGAGAGTGCATTTGTATCATTTGACATCTTTTGGTTGAAATTCATGGATTATTCTGATAGTGAATTTTTTCTTTCTACAACATCAACATCTTTGTCACACAACAACTCTATTCATATTGATGAATATAACAAGAATTCTTTCACTATGAATAGAAAGTCAAATTTTCCACTTGGTATTAATCCTAACGATAATGAGATCACCATTGATGAAGGGAAGAAAGAATAATTCCTTGTGAATAGAGAGTTAATTTTTCCACTTAGTCCTAATCCTAAGGATTATGAGAGCACCATTAATGAAGGGCAGGATGAAGAATTTCCAGTAAAAAGAGACTCAAATTTTCCACTTAGTCCCAATCCTAAGGATTATGAGAACACCACTAATGAAGGGGCGATGAAGAATTTCCAGAGTCAAATTTTCCACTTAGTCCAAATCTTAAGGATTATGAGAGCACCACTGATGAAGCAATAGATGAAGAATTTCCAAAGTCCAATTTTCCACATAGTCCTAATCCTAAGGATTATGAGAGCACCATTGAGGAAGGGGAGGGGGAGGATGAATAATTTCCAATAAATGGAGATTCAAAGTTTCCACTTAGTTCTAATCCTAAGGATCATGAGAGGACCACTTACAAAGGGGAGGATGAAGAATTTCCATTAAATAGAAATTCAAAGTTTCCACTTAGTCCTAATACTATGGATTATGAAACCACCACTAATGAATGGGAGGATGAAGAATTTCCTGCAAATGATAATTTGATTATGAATATAGAGTCATATTTTCCACTTAGTCCTAATCCTAAGGATTATCAGAGCACTGGTTTTGAAGGGGAGAATGAAGAGTTTCTTGCAAATGATAATTTTAAAGGCACAAATGTGAATAATGCATTTTCTCTAAGTGAGTGTTTCAAAGGAACTCATGGTGATGAAAAATTGAATACTCCATAGGAGAATTTCAAAATCATAAGTGAATATGGTGAATAATTTCATCCGAGTTAGCATTTCAAAAGAACAAATGTTGGTAGTGAAGAATTTCCTTCAAGTGAGGATGGTAATGAATATTTAAGCAATGATGGTGATGAATTTCCTAACATGTTTAGAATGATCAAAGTGAGGATAATATTCCCCCCAATCATTATGAAAATGATTCTACAAATGATAATGAAGTGATGGAGACATTGCTAGAAAATATTATATATGTAGGAGTAGGAGTAGACCTTTTCATATCAATCCAAAATATTCCAGTTATACAAGGCTTAGGACAAAATATCTCACAAGTAGAAGTTCTATCAGTGACCTAATTTCAAGTGGATGTTGTCGAAAGGATTTCTTGAAACATATGGATTTCAAGTTTACTTTGGAGAAAAGGAAGACATATTTGTCAATGAATAAAAGCATGCAAAATTCATATTTAGTGGGTTGCATGCAATATACACTAGCAGGTTATGATTATCATATTGGGAATGTATTTCTTTGTAGAAATACTTTCAAAATGTTGCATTCAATTGGTAATTTTCATTTGCCCAGAATCCAAGAAAAACTAGAAAAAGATCCCACATTTTATTCAGAAGTATGTTATAGACGATAGGTTGGGCCATTAGAAAATACCCAATGTCATGGATGAAATAGTTATTTTCAAAGCATGGAGAGTTTATGCCAAATAAATACACAATACATATTCCAGATAATTTCTCAATATGATAAATCTACATCTTATACAAAGAATATTTAGAAGGTGTTGAAGGAGATGGTAATTTTATTACATATTCATATTTTACAAGGATATGGAAGACCGAATTCAACAATGTTCGTATTCCTAAGAAGACACAGATGGGGGTTTGAAGTACATGTGCTTCTCTTAAATAAAAAAGGGATAAATGTCAAGGGGCAGAAAGAGGCATGCATTCATACCATTATTTTTAAAAATTGGATAGTTATCAACTATGAAAATATGTTTATTAATAGGTTTCTTTTATTTTATGTGCAAATTCCATTGTCAAAGCACTCCAAGAGCATCACAATCAACAAACAAGTGAAAAGAAAAAAATGTATAAGCATAGAAAGAAGTGTTATGATAATCCAAATAAATATTTGGGTTTGATAATTGATGGTATGGACCAAAAGAAAACACTTTTGCCACATTTTGTCTACACACCAAAAAATTTACAAGAGGAAAAATTTATTCAGTTTCACTTGGTTGGTTGTATGGTCTTTAATGGGAAGATGTTGCCAAGGGTTTACTTCACAACTCCAAATATTCATAATGATGCAAATCTAACCATAATTATAATACATGATGTGGTTTCTCATTGGTTTGGTATTCTTCCTGAAGTTTTGTATTTGCAATCAGACAAAACAAGCCGTGAAAGAAAAATATCAAGTTTTTTTGGATATCTAAACATGCCTGTTGAATTGGGAATTTTTAAAAAGGTAAAGGTTCATTTCCTTCTTGTTGGGCACATTCATGACCATATTGATAATATGTTTATTCATTTTTTAGTAACATTTAGGAGGAAGGATGTTGGGATCCTGCCATCATTAATTGAATGTATTATGAAATCATACATTCCAGAGCTTGTTTTTCATTTGTTGGAAGAAACTATTGACATGTGAAGGTTTATTCTGGGATCACATGGTGAGGAGAAATGCATTAAACAACTTAATGACATTAGATTCCAGCATCAATTTCATATATAAAAAATTGACGGGAAAACACTTATATGGGGAAAGAAGTATTCAACTATTGTAGAATGGGGGTCGTCATCAGGTTTAGCATTTCTGAGGTTCATTCCAGATCATCCAATATTTGCATAAATATATTTTTATTACAATCAGTAGGCATAAGAGAGATATAAATAATTATGAATGCTTGGAAGAAATTGAATATGTATTAGAGATACATACGAGTACTTTAATGTTGCTGATGTAGTTTGTTGGGAGTCTTTTTTCAATAATCAAAGTGATATCATTTCAAGATCAAGAAACGAAGAGACACATTTGAAGACTTCATTTATTTGGCCACAAAATATGACAAACGAACATGAGAAAAGACACATTGTTAAACAACAATAATCTAAAGGTATTATTAATCCTCCACAGGTAGAGGAAAGAGAAATCTATATTGGTTCTAGAAGATCATGTGCACAACGTGAAGCCTGGAAGACCTTTACAGGGGTTCTGTGCAAGATGTTAAGGAGGGTTGCATGGTAGTAGTGATAGCATGGAGATACATTTGGCTATCCATTCTAGGTTGACAAGGTTATAAAGGTAATTAAATAAAATGAAGATATTACAGTTGTTGAATTACATTGGTATGCCACAAATACCCACCCATTCAATGGTGTGTACAAGCCAAAGATTGTAGTCGATAAAAAAATTGGTAGAAAGAGAAAAAGAAAGGGTAAAAATATAAATCGTTGTCACACAGACCTCTTAAAATTGGAGGATGGTAATATAGTTGTTTATGACTTGAATTTAACAAAGAGAGGAACTTTTCGCTTTAGGACCATAGATATTTTGAAGAAGTTTCTACCATAAGAAACAATGTTGAGATGGGAGTCTGCTAAACCTAGTCGTAGATCTAGAAGACTTTTTAAACCTGAAATGGTGGGCATGCATGTTGACTCAGATGAGGCATTGGTTGATGAAAGAGAAGAATACAACTCATCTTCATCTGCATCTATTCATTGACCCGCAGATGTAGATTCTGATGGTGTGTTGGAATCCATGAGTGATTTTCAATAAATGTCCAATACATTTTATGTAAATCATGTTTGCATGGTAACTTGAAATAATAATTTTCACTTCCATATGATCTTACATGAAGTTATGAGTTATTTCTATGTTTGTTGGATTATATGTTTTAATTATGAAGAACTCATCTCTTTAAAATATCCACAATGCAATAATGAAATACTAAAATAATTTATGTTATATTCAATCTACCAAAGTTGATATTTTGATTAAAAGTAGAGAAATATTAGAAATTGATGTTGATTTTTTAAAATTATACAGTGATACTACCATGATATTATTTATTTTTATCATTTAGTATAAGATAGTTTTTAAAATGTTGAAATTTTAATGCCTCACTAAAAAGGGACACTTTGTTTTGATGCTTGATTTTTAGGTTTTTATTGCAATAGGATAAGTTGTCTTAGGCTAGTATTTGAAAAGAGCTATACTTTTAGCCTTTAAAATAAAAATTACTCTTGGAATAATGAATCTCTCATTTACTTGTTCAATTTTAATAATTGTTTTAGTCATATAATTTGTCCATAATTTCATGGTTGAAATATGTTAAAAACTTAAGGTACTTAATTCCATGGTTAAAAAATGGTCAAAATGTTAAGGTTTTTCTAAGTTATGACATTTTATCTTTAATGTTATGGTTGAAAACAATTACAATTTTAGAGTTTTTTAGAGTCAAGATATTTTATCTTTAACATCATGTCCGATAATTGTTGGAATTTTATGGTTTTTCAAATTCCTACTATTTTATCTTTAATTCCATTGCTAAAAAGTGTCAAATTTGTAACCCAATTTTTTGTTGTTGTTCCAGCATCAACACTTATTATTTTGAGGGTTCTTTTTCATCCTTTTTGCAAAAAAAAAAAAATTGGTTTTTACTGCCATATAAAAAAAATGTTGAAAATTTAAACTAAAAAAAATATCATTTTGGCATACACAATTTTCCTTTTTGGGTTGTTTTTTCATGTTTTTTTGGGGTTTTTGGGCTAGAGTTCTCTTTTTGAGGTAATAATTCTCGTTTGATCAGAAAATTTGTTGATGGAGGCTTCTGAGAGACCAAGGCACACTTAGGAACACAAGGAGGACCAACTGGAACAAAGCTAATTAGAGAAAAAAACAAAAAGGAATTTTTTCCCATGAAACAGGGGTCAGCGCAAGTGCTGAATAGAAACCTATGCTCTATAGCATAGGTGCAGAGAAGGAGAGTACAATAAAGTGCTCTGTCTCCATACCAAGGGGATTGATGATTAAGATCTGGCCAAATTCGGATGTAAAAAATCAAATCAAGCTCAATGAAAGGTATTCCTAGGGTCAATCCAAGCTTAGTGAGGCAATGAAGGTCCGTTGAAGAGGTGAAACAAGTACTAGGGATAAGGAAACAACTAAGGGAATGAAATAATCCCCAGTGGAGTTTTCAATATTTTATGCGGAATTTATGACTGTGGACAAAAGTATCTTCCCTAGACCTACTGGACTAGTCTAGAACAACAAAAGGCAAAGAATATAAAGTTCCCCTTAGAGAAATTGGAGAATGGAAAAAAGCTTAATTGGGATCCATCACAAGCTCTTCTCTCATTTTGACTTGTAAGCTCCAATCATAACTCTGACTTCTATAATTAGAACTTGCACATAAAATCAACACAAGCTAAATATCTATGACACATATGTAGCATTGTCCAATTACTCTATTCAACGGATCAACAAAGCATTGAAATATATGAATATAAACATAACATAACACATATAGGAAAACAATACACTATTTGTATTCATATGAATAGGAGAGAGTTTAAAAAATAGAATAGTAGTTGATCTTGTAGATATCTCCCCAAGTTGACTTCTCCTTCCTTGTCACAAAGCACACCTCAATGTCACACTAATGCATAAAGATGATGACTCTCTTACATTCAAGGCAACAACATGAGGGTATGATTAGTCTCAAAAAGCCAACCTTGATGTTGTACTTGGTTGTAAATTTATAGCAGAGGGATGGTAGTGTAGGAATTCTTATCCATTTACCCATCTAGGCTTCAGAGCCACTTAAAAGGGGAGGATGAACCCAAGGGATGAGAGGTGAAATCTCCAAGGTAGGATCAGATAGGATTCAAAGTTATTATACAAGGTAAATCATAACAGATAATAGATGATGGTCTGAAGAAAGCGCAGTTGGTCACAACATTGCAAGATAGAGCATTGAGCTGGCATATTAAGTATAGTACGGATCATCTAGCTACAACGTTGAAAGATATGAAGGATGCATTGAATAATGAATTTAAAAATCCAAAGTCTCAAGCTTAGTCTGTAACAAAAGTCAAGGAAATCAAGCAGAGAGTAAATTTATCTGCATGGTATTTTGATCAAAGATTGAAGTGTCTGCTGCAACAAGATAATATGTAGATCATGAATGAACAACACAAGGATTGGTATATTTCTTTGTTATTACCTCATTTGAGATTGCCACTGTCAGAACAGAATATTGGAACAAAGGTTGAGGCACTGGAGATTGCTATGAAGTTGGAGGCTTTACCTATCGAGGATACGAATTTAGGAGTGCAACAGATTTAGTCACAATTGGTTAGCCTACATATGGAGTTGTGGAGTCTCAAAAAGGGTAAAGAAGTCCAGAATGACACTTGCACAGAAGTATGGTGTTTAAAATGCAAAGACCGTGGTCACGACAAGGATCATTACCTGGTGTACTAGAATTATCTAGTTGGGGGAAGTCTTGCCCCCTTGAAGCTAGAAAATACCACTGGAATGCGTATAGGTGTGGTACCATGGTGTGGTATCTTCTAGATCACTAGAAAACATACAATAGACAATTGCCACTCATTACAAAAGTTTGTGTAGACTCCCCAACAATTGTTTTTCAATTTCTGTAACTCTCTAGGTCATGATGAGCGCAATTGCTGAAGTTATGAATTAATGATGGACAGAACCCCAACATATAGAGTATAGATGGAGGCACGTCCTCAGCAAGATCAAGGTGAAACTAAAATGCGTGGAGGATTCCAGGGACGAGGAAGAGGATGACAGGGAGGAGTTGGAAGAGGTTGAGGACAGATCATTTGCTACAATTGTCAAGAACCAGGTCACTTTGCGTGAGATTTTCAGAATCCAACGCACCCCTCTTGTCAATATTGTTGATAGTTTAATCATGTCATAGAAGATTTTCCCATACTCATTGAAAAATGCAAGAAAAGAAGAACTAGACTCAACAACCTACTCAGAACATCCAGATGATGAGATCAGAACCAATCTAAGATGGGCCCAGTGTTAATATCGTTATGCAGAGAGGTATAGCTACCAGAGATGATAAAGGGAAACAACCAGAGGAAAATGTATGGGTATGTAAGGATGCTGACAAAGATGTTGGATTAAATTTAAATAAGGAAAGGAAATGTTTATGGAGGCAAAGAGGAGCTTTGCAAATGCAGGAGCTTCTACATCAAGGGCTCAAAGTACATTCACAGAGAAGCCCGCATAAATCAACACTGCGCAAGGAACAAACCCTTCATTGTTGACATCTTTCTTACAGATATGCATGAAGCTCCTAAGGGACCAAAAATCATTAGAGGGACTACAAGAGTTGATAGATAATTGCACTAGAAAGGGTACGCCACTATCTAAACAATGTGAAGTACACAACGTAGACAAGGGTAAGAAAAGCAATGGTCGCGAGATGAGATTGACTGCCTAGGTTGGAGAGTTCAAAATTGACCAGGTAATCCTTGATTTAGGATATGATGAAAATGTTTTGCCAAAACAAACTTGGGAAAGAATGGGAAAACCAACACTACAGTGGTCCCCAATCAAGCTGAGAATAGCGAACCAGCAAAAGATTATTCCTATGGGGCACCTACATGGAGTAACTATGGATATTGAAGGGGTGCACACCATAGCTAATTTTGAAGTAATAAAAATAGTGGATGACAATAATCCATACCCGGTGTTGCTTGGCATTGATTGGGAATTTTCTATGAATGCAGTCATCAACCTCAAGAAGCGTGACATGAAATTTGAGAAGAAGGAACTAAGGGTTATTGTTCCATTGGACCTAGTAAAGGGTGCATGATATACTAAACCAACCCGGGATTATTATGAGGAGGATAATATTGAGCAAATTTATAAGCTTACTACGTGGGATGAGGATTGGATCAGCCCTACAACAGATGGGCGAATTAATTGGGAGAGGGACAACTCCTACAATTTGGATTTAGATGAGGAGCTTAAGCATTGGCATAACAGATTGGATGAGGTATCAACATTGTGATGCAACATGCTTACTAGGTCACTCCAATGTATATCCACTGAGGTACGCAACTTACCATATTATGATGGTTTAGAAGATGTAACTTTATTTCTGGATGAGTTTGAAAGGGATGTACCAGAGGAACATCTGTTCCAGGAATTAGACATTGTGCCGAGAGTGACATCTGCTAGATGGTGGGGCACACATAAAAACAAAATTGTAGACTGGAAGGAATATCGACGAATGATGAAGTTACTGTTTGGGTACACCAATACCCGCATTACAAAGAAATATACAGGAAATGATGATCCGCGTGAGCATCTATCTTGATGGACGAAAGCATGGGGAGATGAACTGTAGCCAGAATGAGTTCACATATTCTGCCACACTCTGGATATTATTCCGATGAACTGGTATCTAGAAACAAAGCTACGACATGAAACCACAGCATGGAATTTTCTGAAGGAAATTTTTTTGTTAACTTTCAGTTTTGAGGATGGATTTGAGGTAATGATGAAGCATTATAGGATATCAAAGCTACAATATTCAAAATGCCTGAATAACTTGTCATGTGGGTGCAACCAAAATCGAGTACACAGCAGTATCATGCTTTGGAATGCTATAATGTGACCACAGAGGAAGGTGAGGAAGATCCTAGGAACATCAATATTCTTGAGTCAGAAGGACGGTGCAAAGTCACAGGGCCTAAGGCTTAAGTCTCTGACATCTCAAAGCCCTTGAAGACTAAGCAGGTGAATATTGGGTCTGAAGCGTAGCCGAATTTCACAAATATAGGTGACTACTAGGATGAGAACACAGTGGACAAAGTTGTGGAGTTACTGTACGAGTATCATGACTTGTTTCCCACAAAGTTCTTTGATCTAAAGGAGATAGTAGGTGATCTAGGTGTCATGAAGATCACTCTAAATCCAGATGCGAAGCCAATGAAGCAGCACCCATACTGGTTGAATGTCACGAAGATCACTCTAAATCCAGATGTGAAGCCAGTGAAGTAGCGCCCATACCGATTGAATCTTAAGTACAAGGAAACAATGTGCGAAGAATTAGATAAGATGTTTGTAGCAAGAATTATTGAGCCTATAGAAGAATCATACTGGGTTAGTCCTATGGTATTTCAAGAAAAGAAGACGAAGGGCAAAAATCATATCTGCGTAGATTTAAGAAAGTTGAATGACCATTCATAGATGAAGTACTAGAGAATGTTTGAGATCAGGAAGCCTATTCATTTACAGATGGGTTTTCAAGATATCATCAGATCAAAATTGCATTGGAGGATCAAAGTAAGACTACCTTCACTACAGAATGGGGCTATTTTTAGTATACAGTTATGTCCTTTGGACTTAAGAATGCCCCTGCAATATTTTCTAGGGTGGTAGTTGTAGCTTTCAAAGAATTTATTCATAAGTTTTTGGAAGTTTACTTTGATGATTGGACAGTATTTAAGTTAGTAAAGAAGCATGTTTCTAGTCTTTGCCTCATTCTAGATACTTATCGAAAGTATCAGGTATCCCTTAATCTAAAGAAGTGCATATTTTGCATACCATATGGGATACTCTTGGGACATTTTATCTATAAGCAGGTGTTGAAGGTAGACCCTACAAAGATTTCATTAATTATCAATTTGGAGCCTCTGAGGAATGTCAAACAGCTGCGTGTGACATTGGGCCATACGGGATATTATAGGAATTTCATCAAAGCATATGCACAGATCACTACGCCCATGAAACATTACTGAAGAAGGATGCGGTGTTTTGCTGGGATGATGATTGCTAGAATAGTTTGGATGTATTAAAGGAAAAAATGGTCACATCACCTATTCTAGTGTTCCCCAAATGGAAGAAGGAATTCCATGTACATTTAGATGCATCCTGCATAGCATTAGGAGCTGTGCTAACCCAACCAGGCACATGTAATATTGATCACCTGATAGCATTTGCGAGTAAGAAGTTGTAAAAGGAAGAAAATAATTATTCAACTACAGAGCATCAAGGATTGGCAATGGTGTATGCACTATAAAAGTTTAGGAATTATGTTTTGGATGCACACCTCAAAATGTACACATACCATTCTACTTAGAAGTACATGGTCAACAAGCCTATGTTGGGGGGGGGAATTTGTAGATGGTTTTTGCTCTTTAAATGATATGACTTTGAGGTAGTTCTAAAGCCAGGGTGGTTAAATGATGGACCAGAACACCTCTCGCGGATTGAGAATGGAAACAAGCCCACAAATTTGGGTGAAGGATTGCCTGATGTGGACCTCTTTGCTATGCACGTCGTAGATGAACATTTTTCAAACACAATCCAATTCTTGTCTACAAGTACAACTCTTGAAGGGTATATGACACAAAAAAGAAAGAATTGTTGGTCAGAGTTGTAGATTTGTACGTTATTGTAGGGCACTTATATAAAATGGGATCAAATGAAGTATTGTGTATGTATGTCCCAAATTATGAACGACAAAGTATCCTCATTGAAGCACATGGTGGAGTTACGGGGGGATATTATTTGAGAAGAGAAACTGTGCAGAAGAGCCTACAAGCTGAACCATGGTGGCCAAATATGCATAAGGATTCCAAGGATTATTGTAGGGCATGCGACGTCTATTAGAGAATGGGGAGGTTGTCATGAATGGATGAATTTCCTCTAAACCCACCAGTGTCGTTACAAGAATTTGATAAGTGGGCAATAGAATTCATGTGACCAATTCATCCATTAGGAAAGAAGACGTGAGCAAGATACACCATTATGGCAACCAAATACTTTATTAGGTGGGTTGAGGCATAGCCCGTAGAGGATTGTAGCATGACTATAGTTGTGAATTTCATTTTTGAATAGATTTTGTCTCAATTTAGCTGCCCTAAATTTTTGATGAGCGATAGGGGTTTGCACTTCTTAAATGAAACCATTGCTACCTTGCTCGAATAATTATGGATGTATCATCAAAAAAGCATGTCGTATCATCCTCAATCAAATAGAACAATTGAATCCTTTAATAAAATCCTAGAGAATGCTTTAACAAATATTTTTAATGAAAATCAGAATAATTGGGATGTGCGCATACTAGTTGTTCTATGGGCGTATAGAACTACCTATAAAATGTTGACTGGACAGACATTGTTTAGACTGGTTTATGGATAATAAGTCATAATTCCAATGGAGTACATCATGTTGAGTTTGCGAATTGTTGCAGTTATAGAGATGGACAATCGTAAAATAATTAACTGGTTGATGAGGTTTGTCAGGCTGATGCATAGGGAATAACATATCTTCAAGCATTGAAGACAAAATTCATTGGTCTATAGGCAAAGGTCAAGGCAAGACCAGCAGAGTGACTCAGGACAAGACATGACTTTGTGTTGGGGGCTTGTTGGGATAGGGTCCCCCGGGGTAAATTTTGTAAAAATAATTAATATTGTAAAGTCTCCGCATTTTGAGGAGCGGAGCACGCAGGTCAATAGGAGTCAAAGGGGCTTTAGAAAAGTCAAAGCCCCTTAGTTTGTTAGGAGTTAAGTTATTTTTTGACTTGCCCATGGTTTGTGGATCATGGTATTGTAACAGAGAAAGATATAAAAGGAGTCATAGAGGCTCATAAAAAGGTTAGTGAAGATAGCGAAGAGCATAGATAGGCGAGTTTTGGGTCAGTATTGTCTATTCTATACTTGGGCGAAGGGGAAGGCTCATGCAACTATTGTTTAGTCAATTTAGTATGTCCTAAATTGCTACATTAATTATCAATCTAGGATTTGTAAGATGATGAAGTGTGGCACACTATATGTGCAAGACAACCTCTTTCTAACTTTTTTGTTGTTTTCGATTTTTATTTTGTTTTAGGGGTTTTTATCTTCGTTTATCTCCTAATGTGAATGGAAATCCTATCCCTGAGTTTTAAGAATACTCTAGAAGGCAATTATGGATATACATTTTAAGGCAATTATGTACTCTATAATGATTTCCAGAACTTAACACTTCAGAGGGTCTTAGAACATACTAGTGATGAAATTAATACTTGAACAAGAATGAAAATGTGTTGCTATTTAAATCAAACAAATAATAAACTACTGATCATGAAACCATTATCTTTGTTGCTTATATAAGTACAGAAAGAAAAATGATTTAAGCTACTGCACTCAATAAATCAAACTAATAAAATTAAAACCAATTCACTTCATTCATAGTCCGATATCTCGCCAAGTAGTCTAAGCTATGGCTTTAGGAGATAATGCCAATGATATGAGCAAGTTGATATCTAACTGCAGAAAAGTAAACTAAAATCAAACCACATCATTCATAGTTTGATAGCTCACCAGGTAGTCTAAGCTATGGCTTTAGGAGATAACGTCAATGATATGAGGAAGTTTATATCTAATTGCAGAAAAGTAAAACTAAAATCAAATCCCATCATTCATAGTCTGATAGCTCGCCAGGTAGTCTGAGCTATGGCTTTAGGAGATAACGTCAATGATATGAGAAAGTTGATATCTAAACTAACTAACAAAGCAAGTGAATAACACTGAAATCAAAGCGTATCTGGAATTAAAAAAAACTAAGAAAAGAAAAGTCAGCAGAGAGACTAATCCCATGTCACTAGTTATTGCAAAGATTGTATGAAAATGCCCAGGCCTACTCTATCTTGAAACACACGCACTCATCAATGTTAACAACAATATACAAATCTTGAAAAATCATGTACAGGAATGAAATGTTAATGCCATAACAAATGAAATATACACAGGTGGATAACTATGAAATATGTGCAATGGAAATAAGAAAACACTAAATAAAAACTTTACAGCAATAAGGAAAACAAAACCTCAGCGTGCAGGGGCCCTTTGTACAGCCTTGGTTAATAGGATATCAGTCCAGAATTATGCTCACTCAGTCATATAGAAACAGAGTCTTCTTTATATTTCAAAACAAAGGAAGAATCCTCTCATTACCACAGTGGGACTAGTGTCACGACACAGTAAACTTAACAACAAAATTACATCAACAAAGACTAACTCTATGTGTTTGGAAACACATTATTTATAAAAAAAATTCATAACTGTTTTCCTATGAAATATCTTTAATTGAGAACACGTAAAAGGATAGTGTCCGTAAGCTTAGCATACTGGTTACCGAGATTATTCAATCTATCAAAAGTGGTTGCTGGATTCACATCGTGGGGCAGTATACAAGTGGCAACATGGCCCCAGGGATCTAGGAACGGCCACGAATCCTTCACATGTTTGAAAACAGAGTCTGGTTGCCATAGGACTCCTTCGTTAGACCACCATTTGACCACCGTTGACCATGGCTTTCCTTAATGAATCCGGCTAAACCAATGGGATCTAATCCATGTCCAGGTCATTCTTAACTTGCCCACGTGCCTTGTTTTTCCTGATGACACCTGCAACCTAGAGTTTAACAAAAACAACTGTGGAAAGTTGAATTAGCTGCGGAAAGTGGCTGCATTCCATAGCTCATGAGCAAAATCTAAGACAAACAGCAAACACAAAAACATAGTTAGAGAACCATTTGAATGCTCTTTTAGAATCAATATGCAATGATTTTTGATAGCTTATGAGGTCCAGGTGAGGGCAAAAAGTCTAGGAAAGTGTGTAGGAGATATGTAGTTTTAGGGATCAACAACTATGTTCGCAAAGAGCTTGGTAAGTCTGTAGCTGAGTGCACGAGCCCATGCAGCTGTGTGTGCAAGGTTGGAAGAGTCTGTAATTGAAGATCTAAGCATAATAAAGGTTGTTTTGGAGCATTATCTATGTATCTGTGTGTTATTATTTACTTCTAAAATTACTATATGTTCACTCAGTTTACTGCATTTATCATGAAAAGTAATTAATAGATGTGTGAAAGGGGTAGATCTGTGTGTTTTCATGATGTTATGAAATTTTAGAACAATAAGTGAAGGGCTTGAATCTATTAATTGTTAGTTATTGTAATTTTCAGGTTTTAGGGTTAGGGATCTTGAAGTTTGGGATAAATCCCTAAGAGTAATAGAAACACATCACATAGTACTTTGGATGCAGAAACCTAGTTCTAGCATCCCCCAATACTACCTCGGGTGAGACTGTAGCCTGTGCTACACGGGCTATTATCGAAAGAGTCGGTAGTGTAGCATTTTGTAGGTTAGAGAAACTAACTCTGAACCTGGGTCCAAGGCCCCTCAAGCCAACAACATAGCTTCCCAATAGCAGCACCTGCCCCACCAAGATGCTGAGGATCGACACCCACCAACTTGTCTAATGGGTGCCTCTATTGGGTCCTTCGTTTTTGAAGGAATAACAATTGTGAAGGAAATTTTGGATGAAAATGTCAGAAACAACACATCAGAAAACCAAAATGGCAGTAAGATGGTTTGGAACTTGTGTAGCAGAAAATAAGGGAGCATGCCAAAGAACTAGGAGCCGATTTGAAATAGTCAACAGAAAACCAAGGTAATCACCCTAGGTATTGAAAAATTATGGATAGAGCATGTGAGGTATCAGATCAAGCAAGCATGGATATAAAATAAGACAAAAGACAATGAGAAATAATTTTAGATAGTGCCACAAAGTTCAAATTTATCTAGGAGAACATACGGTACCTAATGTTTAGATTTATTTAGTTTCTAAGATTTGGGCTTGTAATGTTTTGTTTATGTATTACCTGTGGGTTTTGATTCTGTGTGCAAGTCTGTAACTTTCGCAAGCTATAATGTTGATGATGTAATGAAATGTTCCTCTACTTATTAATGATATAAGGAAGATGGGAATTCTGATATTTATCAGTGTAATTTATGGAACCCTTTTAAAATTTTCTACGTATGTTTAATTCCTATTGAATGTATAAATCGAATGCCTGAGAATAAATGTCGTAACAATCGTGCAAGTTGAATAATTAATCATATCTAGATGCCTTATATCCCTTCATGGTTCTAGATTGCCTCAGCTAAGACTCTTCTTCTTTCCGAAGAAGAGAAAATGTCAGCGAAGTGCTAGACTACGTGGGCTTTTTGTTGGCACCCTTGGTCGAACACCAGATCAGTTTCAAATTAAATTTTTCTACCAACAAATGGTTCCATTGTAGGGATCTCGAGTTTCTTGAAGGTGGTTTAGCTCATACAAAAATTGTATATTCATCAGAATATCCAAAAATGGTGGCATGAGAGGGTTGATTACTTTTTTTGTAGCAGGTAGAGCTGAGATATAATGATCTAAAGCGAGTCAAAGAAGAAATGTTGTATGTGTTAATGTGAAAATTATTGGAAGGTGTACCAAAATTAATTCAATTAAGTCACTAGGTAACAAGTGACCCTAACAACAAGTTGATGAATACTTTCATCTTATATCTATAACACAAATAGAAAACTTGCAGTAAAAGAAGATACAATCTAAAATAAAAAGAAGCAATATAAAGTATCCAGTATAATAACCGAATTGGAAAGACTTTTTTAAATGAATAAATATTTTATTGATAACACCTGGTGAAGGAAATCTATAGATTGGTTTGTAAGTCCCCCTTCATGGGATGGATCCTATAATACCCCTTATGCTTCAAAAATTTATTCTCTCTCTCAATATGTAAAAAACCCAAACGAAAGTGGAGAACTCAAAACGGGAGCTCAAGAAAAATGATGATAATGTTGACGATGATTATGATCATGATGAAGAATGACTGAAAAAACCTTCCTTTTTATATTAAAGTATGGAATTAATCTCAAAAATGGAGAAAAATAAAATATTATTAACCAAATTCAGATCTAACTACTTGGAATACTTTATTATATTTATTGGAGAGGGAAAAGGTATTTAAAATGGTGAAATACATTTATTTAGAAATAATTAACAAATAAAAATATTTATTAATTATTTCGCAAGAAATAAGAAAGGTGTGAAATAATTTTTTTTATTAAATATTGATTTAGTAATTACTCTAATAACAAAAATAAGGAAATTTAAAGAAATAGTGATCTATTTAAATATTCCTAAGGGATTTAGTCAAATGTGACAAGGAATAATTATTAAATAATGATTTAATAATCATTCCCAGAGAAAATTAAATAAATAATGATTTATCTGATTATTCTAATGGGAGTTTTTGATTTGAATCATAAAATAATTTAATAAAAGTGGCTTACTAAATTATTGTCCACAGTGAATGTGATTTTACTATGGTAAAATTAAATTTACATGGTGTATTTCTATCCACCTAGTTAGAAAATGGCTAGGTGATCATTTTTTGGTGATAAACGATTTCCCCCACACGTATGAGTGTTATGAGAAAATAGTATGACCAAAATACATTGTAGATTACACTTCCATGAGACATCAAAGGGAGAGTCAGAGAGAGAGAGAACTAAAGCAAGTCAAGGACGAACAAATAATGGAGGGGGAAAGACCTATAAAATTGATAGAAGTCTCCTTTTATGTGATAGCACATGATCTCAAATGAGGCGGGGGAGGCATACCCTTACCCACTGAGATAAATGCATACAAATAATAATGGTAAGCCCAACAATGTGGGACTAAGATACAAAGTACATTATACACTGGCATCAATGAGCCAGACAATAATACAATCGATCCCATATACATAATGCGTATGGAAAAACATAGGTCAGGACTCAACACAATAAAATATGAGTACATGAGATATAATGCCCTTCAAGATGACATGGCAAGGGGGGATCACAACCAAGGAAGCCTTTCTAAACAGGAAAGGGCTCTGAAGATCTGAATGGATCATCTGGAGGAGACATGCATACCGCTTCAGGCGGCAGAAACCGAATCCATCAAATCTGCAGAATTGCATCAAAGGCTGGATCAACATCTGTGGTCATCAAAACATGTAGGGGGCTACATGAAGGACCACCCCATCATTAAGTCTAGAGCATCTCACACATACCTGGGAATCACTGGAACAATCATCTGGATTACTGAACTGTCCGGTGTACGAATCTCAATCATGCGGTAAGGAGTTGATTTCGAGCACGTGAGAAACAACCAAGTCAAAGGGAAATAATGAGTCCCTCTTCTTGATCTGAGGAACCTAACAAATATGTAAGATGGAACTAAGGTACACCACCCTCTAGACCACTCTTCTGGAATAATTATGTTGATGTCGATAGAAGAGATCCCACAAGAGTTAAGGTAATGAAGAATTCTCAACAAAGGCACAAGGGAATATAGTAGAGTGACTGATAAAATGAAAATAGGGATAATGATGGAAGGAAACAAGATGGATGGTGGATTGATGACTTCCCTTGTCAGAGTGTAATAAAAATTATTGACCTAGCAACAACTAACTCGATTCCAGAGGGGATGGTCGATGACTTAAACAAGGGTTTGACAAAGACTAAGAAGAAGTACTGGAGGCCAAATATGAGTAAAATGGGAGAAATGTGACAGGAAGATGAATGAAACATTGTAACAAGACTAAAATGGGGACTCAGATCAGATTCCATAAATACAAGGGTGACACATCTCAGATGCTCTGAACAAGGGTGACTCGATGACACTGCTACATGGGAGAGGCCTGATGGGGACTATGAAAACATGAGTAAATGATGGTTACTCATGACCAAAATTGACACGTTAGTCAACCAGTGCCAAGAAAAAGTGGTACCAGAGTACAGGTGGTTCAGATGAAGAGATTTAGTTTTAAGAGGCGACAAAGTGAGGCCTTATGGAAAAAATGGCTTTTGGGTGAAGTTTCAAATTACCAAAAACAAATAGAGACCCATTATAGAACTCGGTGAGAGATTTCAAATGGTACTGACGGTTCGTCAAATGAAGCTATGGTTTGGTAACAATGGGCGATGGAAAAAAATAGGGTTTTTCCCATAAAAGGGATTTTTCCTCCAAATCAAATTCATTTGCGTAGTGAGCTATGGAGGATTTGGAGAGGAGGAGAAGGACCTAAATCTTGTGGAGATCACAATGGGCAAACCAACTGTTAGAATCAAGTTCTGCAAGTTGGAGGTAGGTGTCCTAACCTTAATCATCATTTTTAGTGGTTTAGATTTTCATATTAGGGATTCAACTATCCGTGGGGGACCCCTGCTTATCCTTACTATCGTACCACACTTTTTGAGGCTTGATCTATGCTCTCGAGTGTAGATAGGAGGCCCACAAGTGTGTTTAGCACAATTTTGAGGGTAAAACCTGTGCTCTGGGCTGAGAAGATGGCCAGGAATGGTGGTCTCCTAGAAGTTGAAGTGGAGTTGAGGTCATGAATGTATTTTTTACTCTTGAATGAAAAAACATAATGATGTCTTGTAGGTGTTATCCTCCACAATATCCCAAGGCTAAGAAGGGAGATTGAAGGAGGTAACCTCGAACCACTTGCAGTTCAGTAGCTATCCCTACTAAACCAGAGAGTGATCTTTATGTGAATTCACAGCCAATGATGAATGGAATGGGAAAGGATTTTAGGCTAGGTATGTTAGGCTCAGATAGGATTTTGAAATTTTTAGGTTTTGATGTTGGACAAGGGATGAAAACCAAGTAGCTAGGTCAAAGGCTCAAAGGGTTACAACAACAAAGATATAGAGAAGCAAGTAGAAATAATTTTGTGATGGATTTAGGGTTTGTCAGTGTAGTGTAGTTTTTAGAAGAAACAAAGGTCTTAATGAGCATGAGCTAATTGAATTCATTAAGTTAGAAGGAAAATTACACAAAATGGTATTCCCGTAAAAACAAAACCTTATGCAAAGAATTTTGTTTACAAACTTTAAGGAAAACCATTGAAGAGACATGATATGAAAGGAGAGATGTATATCATTAAAATAAAACTAAAATAGAGAAAATACATCATCACAAACTCACTGCACATGAATTCCTAGATAATAGCTGCAAACTTCTCCTTTGATTTCCTGAATAAAATGTCCAAGTACATGCTATAAGTCTTATCTCTCTAATGTCTAACCTATTCTATGGTCGAGATAATGATACATATAGACCAAAACAACATCTCCCTTCTCTTAGGGGTCAAATCCATGAGTCTAGGAACTGCTACATGAGGTGTTCCAACCAACTCCTCCAATTAAACTTTGACTCAAACCACTCTCATTAATGAACCCTAACTTTACATAAAACAACTTTAACAAGATTATTTACTTATCATTATATCATAATTACATCAAGATTAATCAATTACACCATAAAACGTTGAATCCAATTTATAAAACTAAATAAAATATGTCACAGGAAAAAACACAACAAAATCAACCAAAAATGTAGCGAGCCTGGAGAAAACATAGTGAATTTGGGAGAAATAGTTTTTGAAGGCCTTTTAGAAGTCCAAATTCTAATCTTTATGTTTCATTGGAAATCTATGGATGTATTCTACATGATGGACTCTTTAGGAGCTGAAAAATGTTACTTCTAATCCCTCAAAACTGCATTCTCCCACAGGTACTCTCAGAAACGTAGCGTGGTCTTCAACATGAGCGTAGAAAGATGATTTGTAGGTGGTTTTTGGCCATTTTCACCTGTCAAAACCTGCTAAAAGTTTGCTACCTTAGGCTAAATGTGATATATAATTCATTCCAAATATAAATATGCAAACAAATTGTGATTTGGAGCTCCCTAACAAAAGCGTAGTGTGGGGCATGCTGCGTTTTTTACTCCATGACTATTTGAAAATGTGCAAAAATTCACAAAAAAACCAAAATTTATTTGAAACTCCTCAAAATTGGTTTAAGAAGTCCTGAAGTGCTATGCTATTCTATGAGGGAGGCATCAACAATAAAATCAAACTTTACCTTCCCTTTTAGTTTGATTAGGGTTTCATTGAGTTTCTCCTTCAACTTCTTGATCTGAACCCTAGAAACCTGATTCCTTGTGTAATAATGAGAAGCCATGTTTCTTTTTAGCCTATTATCTCTATTAGCCCTCTTAAGAATATTCTCCAAATGACAATTTACCTTGTCAAGCCAAAATGCTCTATTCTCATTGACTTCTACTACAATTAGATCAATTGAAGTCATTTTCTCTCTTTATTACTGAAGTTCTCTTTTGATGCCTCCAGTCCTTGGAATTTTCCTTGTCACCTGCTCCTGAAGTTCATCTAAATCCTCTGCATCAATCATTGCTTTTCCCTTCATATCCCATCTTCCAACATCAACCTCATACTTTTCCAAGAGCAGTTGTTTTACCTTAAATTGCTAATTCTCCTACTCTAGGAATGAAATCATGAAATTGGAATTTCATAAACTGTGTTTTAAGCTCTTTTATCTTAGCATATTTCTCCATGATGACCTACTCTATTATCTTATTATCCTCATTAACCTTCAAGTCAACCACGTCAGTGTCAAGATAAAATGGTTCCTCATCTTGCAACAGTGTCTCATGTTGTGATTGTAATCCCTGCTTTGTTGATGTTGTTGATGTAAGCTTGGCCCCTTCCACAATATGTAGAGTAAACACAAGCCTATTTCCTCTCTAATAGTTTTGAGTCACTTCATGCCTAGCTATGCTCTCAACTACAGGTCTTCTAGATGAGCCACTCTTTACATGCTTAGGTGGTGCTGATGGTGTATTTAAGCATGCAGATTGACTAGTAGAAGACAATAAGACATCTCACTGAGTGAATGTTTCCCAAGTGATATTCTTTTGAACAAGCTGATGCAATATAATAATCTTGATGAAGGCATGGTGAAAAATGATTTTTTGATGACCACTCTATCTATGTTGTACCTTCTCTTCCATTTTAGCCAAACTTGTGTAGAGGTGGTAAGCTAGGTTTAGTGGTTTTACCCCTGTGAAAATGCATGAGCAGTCTAATATGGTATTTGTACAGTCTAGAAAATCTTCCCTCACATGTAAAGTACTTCATTATAACCCTCATTAATGGAGAAAACTTCTCAAGGAGCTGTCCAAAAGGAAAAACCTTCTTAATGTTGTGTTTGTAGTGACCTTTCATCAAAGGTTAATAGTTTTGCAGACCCAAATCCAAACTCTTAAACCATTTTTCTCCATGGTTGGGTATCCTTGTGGCTTTTGTTATGACTACAGTTGAAATAGTGAAAGTAACACCTATAATAGTGACCTTATCTCTCCTCAAATGAGTGGCAAAAAGACTAGTCAATTTGGCATGGTATTTGACCCTTTGAACTCGGTCACAAAACCCTAAACACCGTACATTCTAAAAGAATTGCTTGGATAGTGGGGAAGACATCAGATCCTCAATGTTTAGTGGTTCATATCTCAAGATTTTAACTCCTTTGTTATAGTATTTGCTTTCCTCCTCCATTTTGATTGTGTGCAAGTGAAAACCCTAATTAGGAAAATAGGGGAATGGATGAGAGGATAGGATGGAGGGCTTAGGGAAGGGGAAATAGGGTAGGAAAATTTAGGGAGATAGGTAGGGGTGTTAGGGACCTTTGAGAAGTGGAATGGGAGGAAATGGGTATAGGGTCTGGTCTAGGGAATTTATACATAGTGCAACTAGAAAAATTGTGAAAACACATAGTAGGGAGTAATGAAGGTTTTGCAACATGAAATCAAAGGAAATAGACTTATGGAGAGGTGGAGATACTTGAACTTACTTGTAGAAGGCATTTGAAGACTTAAATTACTGTTGAAACCCATTGAAAACAAGTTTTAGGGCCTTCGGAGAGAAAACGCAATGAAACTATTTGGATTTCCTGTTGGAGTATTTCTGTATGTGAGAATGTTGACGAAATGACTTATTGGTGAATGATAACTCTCTAGAAATGAATTTGAGAGAGAGAAAATGAATGAGATGGTCTTTATAGCTTGTAGAAATCAATTTCTTAATGGTGGGGTGTTGGGCATGGAATCCCCCTACAGCATGTTTTGGGGCTTAGAGCCCACGTTTTGAGTAATATTAGTGTAAAGCTCCGCGAATTGCGACACGGAATATATGCTAGAGTCATAGGGATGTCCGCCCTAAGTTTGAATGTAATGTTGGCCTACCCATGGTCCGTGGACCATGGGATTGTATAAATAAGAGTGAGGCTCTAAGTTGTAAAGTGAATCAGATGAAGATAGAATGTATAGAATGAGATAGAAAAGCATATAAGAAGAGTCTAAGTGCATCTTGGGTCATAGAAGTAGGAAGAGGCTTTGCAGCTGAGTGCATAGAGGCCTAGTAGAGTCCACAGCTAAGTATGTGGAACCCTGCAACTGAGTGCATAGGGAAGAATATAGTTTGTAAATGAAGGAAGAGAATAATAAACAGAAGTTTTATCTGAATTTTGTGTATCTGTTCTTGTGTTATTATATGTTTGATCCCATTTGCAATTATATTGTTTATTTACTGCACACACTTGTATGAATTATGATTATTATCAAGTATAACTGAAAGTGAACAAATAAGCTAAGTTTAACAACTAATATCGGGCTACTAGTATGGACTTGGGTAATAACACTATTCACCCCCCAAGTAGGGTTGCGCGAAGGCAGCATCTTAGGCTACGAGGTATGGGTAAGTGCACATAGAGACGTGCGCGCATGGTTGATCCATGGACCACTTGAAACCATTAGACATCTCGAGGGTGCGGAAACCTGGATCTAGCACCCTCCCTTACTAGTTCGGGTGAGACCTCAGTCCACGCTCCATGGACTGTTGCCGAAAGGGCTAGTAGTACTGGGATTTGTTTGGCTAAATCATCTCCGAACCTAGGTCAGGCCCCAACAAGCCAACAAATGGTTTCGTTGTTGGGACTGGGATCTGCATAAGGGATGTTTGATGTCATGTCACTGGAATCTGATGAAGAAAGAAATTGAAGGGTGGTTGTACAGAAAGATTCACGAGTTCGTGGCGCAGGAAAACAAGAATTCGTGAGTATCAAAGGAACAGTGGCTAGAGTGCTACTTGTATACGGAAATCCACGAATTTGTTTTTGCATCCTTCCCCTTTGAGTGGTATGAGTGGATCACAAAGCTAGAAGATAGTCAAGGAAGGTGTAGGCTCAACAAACCAATTGTGTGGACTCCATAATTAGTGCGTAGACTAGAAGCGTCGGAAGATAAGATTGCCCACGTTGTGTGCCATTGGCTCGATCGAATTATAGGAGGATTTATCACTGAGTTCATGGTAGATACGACAGTCAACTACAGCAAGGCAAAAAAATGCTTCCTCAAAGGACCGCGAGGTAAGTACATTAAATATTTGAACACTTAGATTAAGATGCTATTGTGTGGAAAGAAGGTTATGCGAATAAATTGATGTTTGGGGCTACACGAAGTGGGAGGATCTATAGAAACGAAGGTAGTGAAGAGATATAAAATAACCCCATGATTTCACCTCAGCGGGAAAGCGAGGAAGAGCTCACGAAAGTTTCTCCGAGAAGCGTGATTTGTCTGATAAGGCAGCGAATTCCACACCTACCACCTCCACCTACACCACCACCAGTCTCACCATCCTCACCTCCATCTCCGTTGACACCACCTCCGCCACCACCACAATTCAATATGGATAGCATGATAAAATTTCTTGTATTCAGAGGAGTGGGGAACAAGGATTCAGACCAATTTTGGTTCGTGGTAAGGGCCGTATGGGAAGCACAAGGAGTTGTGGATGACAATAAACTTTGCTAATCATGTTGCAGGATCGCACACTAACATCGTAAATTAAGAATTCTAATGACTATCTAAATATGGGGATCAGAGATATCCAGACTGTGCTGAACAGGGAATTTAGCAGGCCAAAGTCGGAGACACAATAAATTATCGAATTTAAGGATATCATGATGCTTCTAAGTGAGACCCCATGGGAACTGGATCAAAGGCTGAAAATTATGATTCACGAAGCCAACATGACCTTGATGGATAGACCACATTGTGCATGGTTTGTAGCATCACTAACACCACATTTAAGGATGACACTGTTGCAGCAGAAGTTATCTACCTAGGCTGAAGCTTTGGAGATTACAATGAGACTGCGCGAGTCCCCAATACAAGATCTTGGCCTGGGGGTCCAACAAATCCATGCGCAACTACAAAACTTGTGTCTAGAAATGCAGAGTTTGAAACAGGACATGACAACTCAACCAGAGGCATGCGAGGAGGTATGGTGCATAAAATGAAAAGGCCAGGGGCATGACAAGGACCATTGTCCAGTCTTCGTGAACTACTTGGCAGGAGGAGGGCTAATGCCATTAAGACAAGAGGCACAAGCTGGACCGAGCGTGGCACTTGCATTATGGTGCAAGATTTGTTAGATAGGAGGAAAACATGCTGCGGATAATTGTCATTTATTACAAAAGTATATGCAAACGTCCCAGCAATTGTTTTGTAATTTCTATAGGTCGGTAGGCCATGATGAGTGCACTTACAAAAACTATGAACTAATGATGGATCAGACCCCTGCCTGTAGAGTGCAGATCAAAATGCAAGCCCTCAATCCAAATGTATGGGTTGTGTGCACTACATTTCAGGGGCACGGATGAGGTCGCGATGGAATGGGACCAGGAAGGGGTCGCAGACAGTTGATTTGTTACAATTGTGGAGGGCCAATGCATTATACCTGTGACTGTACAAATTTGATGAGGGCATCCTGTTTATATTCTACTCAGTTTAATCATGAGATGGAGGACTGCCCTACACTAATATCGAGGCTACACGATAAAGGGATACTCCAGCCTCCCTTGACTCAAAATTTGCATATGATGAGGTCTGAGCTGCGCGAAGAGGACCCGGATGTAAACATAATGCTCTGAAGTAGTATCATGACAGGAGATGACAAAGGTAAGCAACCTAAAGAAAGTGCGTGGGTTCGCAAGGCTCCTACAAAGGAGCTTAAATTTAATTTTGAGCACACAAAGGAGACATTCATGGAAGCTAAGAAGAGCTTCACAAAAGCCTCCACTTCATGTAGCAAGGATCAACTAGAGTCAAAGATGGATCCTTCAATGATCACTACCTTTCTGGAGACATGTATGAAACTACTACACAATAGCAAGGCTATAAAAGGACTATAGGATCTTATCACTAGGTGCACTAGGTCAAGAGAACCTTGCATAGTCCGGAAGCTCGGGAAACATACATCGTGAACAGGAAGGGAAATGCGATTAACTACACAAATCGGAGAATATGAAATGGATCTATTGATTCTGGATTTAGGATCAAACACGAATGTGCTGCCAAAGTAGACATGCGAGTGCATGGTCAAGCCCACTTTGCAATGGTCCCCTATTCAATTACAAATTGTGAACCAGCAGAAGATCCTAATGATGAGAAGATTGCAGGGGATAACAATAGACATTGAAGGTGCGAGTGCGCTTCCAGATTTTGAAGTGATAGAGATTGTTGATGACAACAATCCATATCATGGGCTATTGGGAATAGATTGGGCCACTGATATGAACGGAGTGATAAATCTAAAGAAGCACAAAATTATTTTTGAGAAAAAGTCACTACGCGTAGTGGTGACTTTAGACCTTGTGGAAGGAGCGCACTACACAAAGCCAATGTTCGATGATGAGAGTGACAACGAGCTAGACTGTATATACAAGATAACCACTCGAGAACAGGATTGGGTGAATCCTATAATGGATGAACAAATTTCATGGGAGCGCAAAATCTCCTGCACATCAGATTCAGATGAAGAAACAGAACAATGGCAGAATCACTTACATGAGGTAACCACGCTCAATTGCAACATGATGGTAAGATCACTGCATTGCGTGACAACAAAGGTAAGGGATCTGATTGTGTATGACGGTTTGATGGTAGTGGATGAATTCCTAAACAAATTTGAAAGAAAAGTTCCAGGACAGTAGCAGTTTGATGCTCTGAAATGGGCACTGCATGCTACACCCGCAAGGTGGTGAGGTACACATGAGAGAATTATTGAGAGCTGGCACGAATGTAGAAAGATGATGCACTTCTGATTTGGGAAGCCTCAGATCTAGGTGGGTGCTAGGCATGATGGACGAAACAACCTGCACACTCACCTTTCCAGATGGTTACATGCGAATGGTACTTAACTTGCACAAACGCACACCACTCTCACAATAGGAAACAGGAAAAACAAGCAGAAGCAAGCAAGACAAATGCACGACAGATGAAGCATGATAAAACCTAGTGTAACAAAAATCATACATGGGGAAGCCTTTGACAAGGTGTGCAAAGTGCTAAACAGGGCCCACCATGTGAGAGGCACTGATTGGGACTTGCGTGTACCAGCATTGTACGGGCTTATAGGACCATGTGCAAAACTTTGACTGCGCAAGCACTTTCGAAGATGAAGTATGAAGTAGGGGCTATAGTCCCTATGGAACATGTGAAGACAAGTCTGCATGCAATAAGACCCGTAGATACGATGGTCCATGCAGACCGAAACGAAGAAATCACATAGTTGTGTGAAACAAAACATATAAGACTTGAGGAAGAAATCCGACGGGGAAACTTTAGACTTCGCAAACTTGAAAAATAATGGGTACGACTAAGGGATAAAAGTGCTTTAATGAACGTAGAGGTCAAGAAGTTGGAAAAATAAATAAAGGAAGCATTTCTCGTTGAAAAACCGAGGATGGAAAGACAAGGTGCATACAGCCATATTGACAAATTGGAAAACTATCTCCGTGAACTGGTTAGTATGCTGCTGTGGCTGAGACCGCATCTCGCCAAACATAGTGACTAGGGTAGTGCAATGCAAATAATAGAGTGCACGATGCCGATCACGACAATGGAAGATGGGGATCCTCTGTGAACCATGGTGGAGGACGAGATGAAGCCCCGCACGAGTGGTGCGACCACCTGATTAGCCGTAGGAAGAAAAGTTTTAGCGCTCCAGGCAGTTGAAAGGGAGCACGAGACTATAAAATATTTTGCTTGGGAGCTGCATGATATTGGAGATGCGCACAGAATTAGAACGTCATAGGGCTCGTGACCGTGCATGGAGGGTTGTATTGTCAAGCCAGTTGGTTGGGAAGTGACATTTGGTGCCACTATTCATGACGGGATGTCTAATTTGAGGCCAAATGGAGCAGGCGGTGGGCATTTAAGACGCAAGTTATGGGCAAGATTTGGGAAAATAAGCCACCAAGAAAGCATTAATGGCATGAAAATTTAGGGGAACGGTCGAATTCGAAAAGTGCTTTAAAACTGACAAGGCTAGCCAGTGAACAACACTTGGTCATTTGAGAATTGAGCATTTGAGAAGAGCACAGAGGGTTGAGAGCTGAGCGATAATTGAGCCCCCAAGTTCATGAAAGACATAATATAGTGTAGAGATGATGATGACCACTAAGGATGGGTTGGGAATTGAAGAGGTAACGGTTGGCGAGGCCGCGCAGACCCAAATGGTGGGGCATGTCCCAAAAGGCATCTAGGCGGTTACAGAAATCCACAAATCACCAGGAACACCATTTCCCAATAAAGATAAATAGGTAATGGGTCCATTGTGCATGTTCCTAAGGAATCTGCGGCACAACAAACTATCCATGGAAGAGAAGGGGAAAGCAGTCACAATAGAAATAGACGAGGAAGAAGAAGACTTACAGGCCTTGACCGCCACAATAGAACAAGAAGAAGAAGTGGAGGAGGATATCCAACCATTGCGCTCTGCAACAAAATTGCCAGCATATGTCCCTCCACAAAAAGGGAAAACCAAAGTGCTAAAGAACCTTGACGAAACAAAAAACTCACTCCAGACCCTACTCCTCCCCGAAGACATTGTATTTGAGGGCATGCACCTAGGCCATGTACCAACCATGAAATTTGAGGACTGGGACCTCGCTGACAATGGGAAGTTCCCGCACCTAGAGATTGGGAACATAATGAAGAAAAACACTGAGGGGGTGGTGATCATGTTGGAGCCACAGAAATGGTTATGCAGTGTGGAAAATGTTGAGTTGTTGCACTTGTTATGGATTGCACATTTCCACCGCATGCCCATCACCATTTTCATCATTAGGCAGCTGCTCTACTTGGTGCATGATGAGTATCTATGGCTGGAGGAGCATATTCCCGTCATGGTAGACCTCATTCACTGGATTTCTCGACTTCCTTGTAAAGGAAAGGACCTCGCGACTATAGCTGGAAAAGGCAACAATTTGACTCTCGCGGAAGCCATGAAGATGAAATATAAGTTGAAGAAGAAGAAAAGAGGCTACATCATCTCTAGCATCAAGGACAAAGGGGTGCGTGTAGCAACCCAACTCCTCACCGGCAAAGTAATGAGGAAGTGTCATACCGATGAGGTACCGGTGCCGGTGGTTACGCTAGTGGAGAAGTGCGTGGAGGGGGTCCAGTTCAACTGGCCTGAATTCCTTTATGAGGAGTTTTTGATAAACTGTCGTGAAGCCCAAGAGTAGGGTCCACTACACTTGGTTGCTACTATCCATACTGCTCATAATGGGAGAACTGCGGAGGACAGTCAGCTCCCCAACATTAACAGAGTTACTAGAGGCCGCGAAGTATGCTTCACTCTAGGCCACCAGGGATACAAAACAGATTCGCGACATCAAAATTTTCTAGCTTCTCATGGAGGCAAGCATCCGGATGTGGATCAATAGGAGGCCACGCCTATCACCTACAATTCATAATAGTCTGCATAGTTTTTCTGACTTCAAAGCTGATATGCACAACATTTATATCAGGATGCGAAAGGATCTAGTGAAGTAGTGGACGAAGCTACCATTTGTAGCGACTGACGACGCAATATTTACTGTATTGGAGACATGGCCTCCTGAGTGGCACACTCCAGATTTGGCGGAACTGGAGAAAGCGACAGCATAGAAAAGAAAACATGATGCCAAGTTGTGCATCACCCAACTGGTTGAGAGAAGGCAGAACGAAAAAGTGGAAGCTGAGGTAAGGGTGATGCATGAAGTAGCACAGAAAGTCGTGGAGTAGAAGAAGGCTGAAAAAGTAGTAGCAACGTAGATAGAAGAGGAAGCAATGGCATAGGAAGACGAGTGCCAAGCAACATCCTCAGGGCAGGAGGCAAAGGAAACAAAAATGACAGAAGGGTCCATGGACCTAGGAGCTGCGTCCACACAGCTAAAATGGCCATGCGTCACAAAGAGATTAGGCCCAAGGAAGAAGGTCAAGGTCTCAAAGCTAGCCATTGACCTGATCACCTTAACCGAAGGTGATCTCCATGACATTAGCAAGACAGTTCGCGATGTCACAAGTGAAGCACTTCAAGAGTTTATGAGTTACAGGTGTGGCCCCCTCAGGAAGGTACCCATCTACCCATGTCGCAATAGGCACTTCAGCAGTAGAGTAGATGCTGCGTGCAAGGATGGCCAACACAATAGATCGAATGTTGATTAGCATGATAAAAGACCTTGGCCTTAACCTGGCTACCCTTCCTCGTGAAATGCCATATTAGTTACAAGATGGGATAACAATAGAACTGCGGGCCAGGGGGAGCTGAGCAATACAAGTTTTCAGTGAGCAAAAAATTAACATAGAACAACTCAACTTGCAGCGCGACGAGTTGGTGTTGCAAAATCAACATTTGGTGCACATAGTATATGATGCTTGCCAACATGTCTTAGAGCAATCCATCGCAGCAGATCTACCAGTAGAAGTGTGGATCCACACTTTGGCAAGTGGAGTCCACGATGCACAAGAAGAGACGACAAGGGTGCAGCTGGAGCTGAATCTCTAGATTGCCAAGCTGCGGTTGAAGGCACAACCTTCCACTCCCCCGTAAATCAAAGAATAGCATGCCAGTGCTATTGCAACAGGGTTGGAAGAATTAGAGGTGCAGTGCACGACTGTATGGATATGTTGGAATAGGAACTGGAGGTCCTCATGACTTTGTTAGAGGATCCCAACATCCAGCAGCTGGAGACAGAGGCAAGCGAACTCCAGCAGTAGTATGATGGCATCATAGGGACTGCGGAGATAGTAGTCCTCACTCAATGGCTTGCGAGGATGCAACAAGCTAAGGCATTAAAGGAACATGTGGACACGACGCACTATAAGGAAGTAGTTCTCAAAGATCGTATCCATCCATGGATTGACGAGGCCTTCACAATAATGGAAAATATTGAATGGAAGCTTGTACACATCCAGGGGATGCATGTGCAGATGCAAGGAAGCACACCGGAAACAGAGGCTTCAGAAGAACATATGTAGCAAGTTCAACAAGTAGTGGTTCAGTGTGTTGCGAACATCAAGACCGTTCGAGACCAATTGGAGGGACTCCATGCCAAGATCGTCACACCGACAAAGTGACTCGAGTGCGAGCCATGATGTTTGTGTTGGGGGCCTGTTGGGCATGGAATCCCCCCACGGCATGTTTTAGGGCTCAAATCCCAAGTTTTGAGTAATATTAGTGTAAAGCCCAGTGAATTGTGGGCGCGGAACGTATGTTAGAGTCATAGGGGTGTCTACCCTAAGTTTGAATGTAATGTCAGCCTACCCATGGTCTATGGACCATGGGATTGTATAAATAAGAGTGAGGCTCTAAGTTGTAAAGAGAACCAGATCAAGATAGAATGGATAGAATGAGATAGAAAATCATAGAAGAAGAGTTTGAGTGCATCTTAGGTCATAATAGTAGGAAGAGGGTCTACAGCTGAGTGCACAGAGGCCTATTAGAGTCCACAGCTGAGTGCACAGAGGCCTAGTAGAGTCCACAGCTGAGTGTGTGGACCCCTGCAGCTAAGTGCGCATGGTAGAATAGAGTCTATAAACAAAGGAAGAGAATAATAAAGAGATGTTTTATCAGAATTTTTTGTATTTGTTCTTGTGTTATTATATTCTTGATCTCATTTGCAATTATACTGTTTATTTATTGCACACACTTGTATGAATTATGATTATTATTAAGTATTACAGAAAGCGAACAAATAAGCTAAGTTAATCAACTAATATCGGGCTACTAGTACAAACTTGGGTAATAACATTGTTTAGCCCCCAAGTAGGGTTGTGCGAAGGCAGCATCTCAGGCTGTGAGGTACGAGTAAGTACACGTAGAGACGTGTGCATAGAGTTGAACCGCAGACCACTTGAAACCATCAAACATCTCCAGGGTGCAGAAACCTAGTTCTAGCACCGTCCCATACTACTTTGGGTGAGACCTAAGTCTGTGCTTCGTGGACTATTGCCGAAAGGGCCAGTAGTACTGGGATTTGTTTGGCTAAATCATCTCCAAACCTAGGTCAGGCCCCAACAAGCCAACATAGGGTGGCCCACCATATATTTTCACTTTCCTTTTGGGGACTTTGTATTGGAACTTTCATATGCAGCTTTAGAACATTGAACTTATTACATCATTTTACAATAAATTACACTTGGAACAAAACCTTTTGAGCAAAACCCTATTACTACTCCTTCATTTGCCAGATTTATTAATGACATGACAGATTTTGATGACTCTAACCCTAATGAGCTAATGGTAACACTGAGTTGAATGAAGACCATGGTGATATGACAGAGATGATGATGATGATCTTTCAATGATGGCACATCCAAGTGAGTGATGGCAGTGACCAGAACATGAAAATTTCGAAGGAGTATCAATAGACCTAGACACACTAGCCAGTGACCAAATTTTATTTTGAAAACCTAATGAAATGATTAAAATTTGACTTTGAGACCCCTAACAAAACCTTGTAAGAGCATATTTGATCATTGGTGACAGGAAGAACTACCTGACACTAACATTGGCTCTAGCTGGGGATGGTAGCTCCTTGGAGGTGTCAAGAACCCCATAGATGAGGTAACCCTAAACATTGGGCATGGAGTCAAAATACAAAGGCTAAACTCAAAACTAAAAGCCCACTGACAAACTGAACTAACTTAACTCTAAAACTGAAAACTAACTGAACTTACTTATGGTGGCAAACCATGGAGATCTTAGGGCCTTCAGCTCAAGCTTCAAATCGTGATGATAACTACCCACCTACTAAAGATATATATACAATCATGTGAAATGATCCCTCCAATGTAACCAATCCACCAAATGGCTACTTGAATCCTACTAACACTTTCCTTGAGTAGGTAGAAAAAATAAAAGCTAGGCAACTCAAAATTCCATATGGATCCAACACATGTATTGATGAACTAAGAACATTCTACCTTCACCGATGAATACAATAAACTGACAAAAGGATCATGGAGAACATGCAACATATGCTTTTCTGGATGATTTAAAACAAGAAAACAAACCTCATCCAAAATTGTTGATTTGTCTATGTTCTGAAACTGATCACCTTCATCAATGATTGCTACAACATCGACCTTCATTACTGGCTATAACAAATTTTCCATTGGATCCTGAAAATCATGAAAAATTGGCTCTTGTTGATTTGGAGGAATCAAGAAACATCCTTTTATTGCAGCTAGTCTCTCTTCATGATGAATTTCGATAAGAGTGTTCTCTTGGTCTTCAAAAAATTCTGAACATACAGATGGACAAGTTTCATCTTTAAACAAAAATTCAAGAAATGAAATATTTGAACAGAAATATTATTGACACCCCTCATCAATGTCTTGGTCTCCTGAACACTACTGAATACCTTCATATAATTCAAGGGAATGAACTTGATATTCATCAATTGAATCATGATTAATATTATCTTCAGTCAAAGAAGACATTGTTTGCTGGAAATTTTCCTGAATACAATTTTCTTTTGCAAGATGCTTTAGCAAAAACTCTTCTCTTTCACTACTTTTTTCTTGATCCTTGACAATCTGATCCATTTCACTTTTAGCTACAGAAATTTTTATCTGTTGGGAATCCACCTAAATATGGCAAAAAAATTCTTCTATTTCGTCTTGAGGAAAAGCTAGCTCAAACAAAGCTTCTTCAATTTCATGACACATTAAAGCCTCACCATAGATGTCAATTCCCATAGCTGAAAAAAATCTTCAAACTTTCCACAAAAACTTTCTATCAACACTATAGAAGGACAAGTTCGCTTATAATATTTACAAAATGCTGCATAGAAATCCTGAAGAGAACGTAGACTAGCAATTGGCAGTCCTTCATACCATGCTTTTGCTTTTTCTATAAAGTTACCATAAACATCTTCATTAAGGAATCCTCATGAAATACAGCTTCGAGTGTACATACGTGCATGTGAAACTTAATTAAATGAATAGAAGCATCTTCTCCTTCTTGATCTTTAAATTTAGGAAAATAGGTTAACCAATCAATAGAAGTCATTGGGTTTGGAAAACCAGAGATATGAGATCTATCCACAGGAGCATACCTGCAAGTATTTGAATCCATTTTGAAAATAGTTAAGTCACCAAGAAGTTCTTCAAATTACCAGTTTTTGAAGAATGGAGTCTCCATGAAAATTCTAAACCTTTGGATTCTTCGACACCGGAGTCACCAAGTGAAAGATGCACAACCTTTCTTGTGTTTGATCATTGTTAACCATTAGTAATCAGTTCTGATATTTGTTGTTCTTTCCTAGGGAAGATATGATATTTTGTTCCCCAGCAATGACGTGAAAATGTTATCCTCCACAATATCCCAAGGCTGAAAAGGGAGATCGAAGGAGGTAAGCTCAAACCACTTGCGGTTCAACAACTAGCCCTACTAAACCAGTGAGGGATCTCTCTATGAATTCATAGCCAATGATGACTAGAATGGGAAAGTATTTTAGGCTAGATATGTTAGGCTTGGGTAGGGTTTTGAAATTTTTAGGTTTTGATGTTGGACAAGCGATGAAAACCATGTAGCTAAGTCAAAGGCTCAAAGAGTTACAACAACAAAGATATAGAGGAGAAAGGTAGTAATAATTTTGAGATGGCTTTAGGGTTTGTTGGTGTAGTATAGTGTTTGGAAGAAGAAAAAGGTCTTAATGAGCATGAGCACATGAATTCATTAAGTTAAAAGGAAAATTACACAAAATTATATTCCCATAAAAACAGAGATTTATGCAAAGAATTATGTTTATAAAATTTAAGGAAAACCTTTAAAGAGATAAGGTACGAAAGGAGAGATGAATATCATTCAAATAAAACTAAAACAAATAAAATACATCATCAAAACTCACTGCACATGAATTCCTAGATAATAGTTGCAAACTGCTCCTTTGATTTCCTGAATAAAATGTCCAAGCACAAGCTACAAGTCTTCTCTCCTCTGATGTCCAACCTATTCTATGACTGAGAAAATGATACATATAGACCAAAACAACATCTCCCTTCTCTTAGGGGTCAAATCCATGAGTATAGGAACTACTACATGAGGTGTTCAAACCAAACCCTAATGTCTAGGGAGATTAAAAAAACTCCTCTCATTAATGAAGCCTAACATCACATAAAACAACTTTAACAAGACTATTTACTCATCATTATATCATAATTACATTAATATTAATCAATTACACCATAAAAATTCGAATTCAATTAATAAAATTGAAGAAAAGTTGTCACAAGAAAAAACACAACAAAATCAGCCAAAAACGTAGCGAGCTTGGAGAAAATGCAGTGAATTTGGGAGAACTAGTTTTTGAAGGCCTTCCTGAAGTCCAAATTCTAATCTTGATGGATCATGGGAAAGTTGTGGATGTCTGCTACATGATGGACTCTTTAGGAGCCAAAAAAGGTTACTTATAGTCCCTCAAATCTGCATTCTCCCATAGGTACTCTCAGAAACGCAGCGTGGTCTTTAACAAGAGGGAAGAAAAGTGATTTTTAGGTGGTTTTTGGCCATTTTCACGTGTAAAAACCTGCTAAAAGTATGCTCCCTCGTGCTAAATGTGATATATAAGTCATGAAAAATATATAAATGCAAACAAAATGTGATTTGGAGCTCCCTAACAAAATCGCAGCATGGGGTATGCCGTGTTTTTGTCTCCATGACTATATCAAAATGTGAAAAAATTCACAAAAAACCGAAATTTCTCCAAAACTCCTTAAAATTGTTTTATGAAGTCCTAAAGTTCTATGCTATGCTATGAGGGAGGCATCAGCAAGCAAATCCAACTTTACCTTTCCTTTTTGCTTCATTTGGGTTTCATTGAGTTTCTCCTTCAACTTCTTGATCTTAACCCTAGAAACCTGATTCCTTGTGTAATAATGAGTAGACATATGTATTTGCATCATGTTGTCTTTGTTAGCCCTCTTAAGAAGCTTCTCCAAATGACAATTTACATTATCAATCCAAAACTCTCTATTCTCATTGATTTTTGCTGCAATTAGGTCAACTAAAGCCATTTTCTCTCTTTGTTGTTGAAGTACTCTTTTGAGGCCTCTAGTCCTTGGCCTTTTCCTTGTCACATGCTCATAATGTTCATTTAAATATTCTGCATCAATCATTTCTTTTCCCTTTATATCCTCTTTGCCAACATCAACCTCATACTTTTCCAAAAGTAGTTGTTTTACCTTCAATTGCTGATTCTCCTGCTCTAGGAATGAAATCATGAAACTGCCCTTTGATAAGCTATCTTTTAAGCTCTTTTATCTCAACATCTTTCTCCCTGATGACCTACTCTATTGTCTTATGCTCCTCATTAACCTTCAAGCCAACCATGTAAGTGTCAAGATGAAATGGTTCCTCATCTTGCAATAGTGCCTCATGCTGTGATTGTAATCCCTTCTTTGTTGATGTTGTTGATTTAAGCTTGGCCCCTTCCACAATATGTGGAGTAAACACAAGCCTATTACCTCTCTAGCATGTTTGAGTCACTTCAAGCCTAGGTATCCTCTCAACTTCAGGTCTTATAGATGAGCCACTCTTTACATGCTTAGGTGGTGCTGATGGTGTACTTAGGCTTGCAGATTGACTAGTAGAAGACAATAAGACATCTGACTGAGTGAATGTTTCCCAAGTGATATTATTTTGAGCAAGGTGATGCAATACAATAATCTTGATGAGGGCATGGTTGAAAATTATTTTTGATGATCACTCTGTATATGTTGCACATTCTCTTCCATTTTAGCCAAACTTTTGTATAGGTAGTAGGCTAGGTTTAGTGGTTTTACCCTTGTGAAATGCATGAGCAGTCTAATATGGTATTTGTACAATCCTTAAAATCCGCCCTCACGTGTAACGTACTTCATTATAACCCTCATTAATGGAGAAAATTTTTCAAGGAGATGTCCAAAAGGAAAAACCTTCTTAATGTTGTGTTTGTAGTGGCCTTTGATGAAAGTTTGATAGTTTTACAGACCCAAATCCAAACTCTCAAACCATTTTTCTCCATGGTTTGGTATCCCTACGGCCGCTTCTATGATTTTAGTTGAAATAGTGAAAGTAACACCTAAAATAGTGACCTTATCTCTCCTCAAATCAATGGCAGTTATAATAGTCAATTTGGCATGGTATTTGACACTTTGAACTAGCTCACAAAACCCTAAACACCCTACATTCTCAAAGAACTACTTGGACAATGGGGAAGACATCAACTCCTTAGTTTTTAGTGGTTCATATCTCAATATTTGACCTCCTTTGTTATATGATTTCCTTTCCTCCTCCATTTTGACTGTGTGCAAGTGAAAACCCTAATTAGGAAAACAGGGGAATGGATGAGGGGATATGATGAAGGGTTTAGGGAAGGGGAAAGAGGGTAGGAAAATTTAGGGAGATAGGTAGGGTTGTTAGGGACATTTGAGAAGTGGAATGGGAGGAAATGGGTATAGGGTATGGTATAGGGAATTTATACACGGTCCAACTAGAAAAACTGTGAAAATGCAATGTAGGGAGTAATGGAGGTTTTGCAACATGAAATCAAGGGAAATATACTTATGGAGAGGTCGAGAGACTTGAACTTGTAGAAATAATTTGAAGACTTAAATTACTGTTGAAACCCGTTGAAAACAAGTTTTAGGGCCTGTGGAGAGAAAATGTAGTGAAACTGTTTGGATTTCCTTTTGGAGGATTTCTTTGTGTGAGAATGCTGAATGTTACCGGGAATAGTGTCCACACAGATGCTGCTATTCCCACTAAGACTGGTAGCTATCCTAGAAACAAACAAGTAAATTCTACTTTCGTTTTCCTTTATGAAAATAGATAAGAGGAGAACCAAGGAGACCAACCTTAGTCTTGCGCTTGATTTCCTCTCCTTCCTGATAGAGCTTTACCGCTTCTTGTTCGTCTGCCCAGCTTCAAAGGGCACTTGTGGAATCACAGCAACATACTACTATCGAAGAACAAAGATCTATATTCATAAATAACACAGGACCAGATGTGTGTTAACCATACAAATGCATATATAAACAAGTACACAAGAATATGGAGGAAAACTTGAATAGC
>APFE030754824.1:0-13057 GCA_000404065.3 Pinus taeda
ACTTTACTTATATTTTTATTTGTTTACACCCTTGCATGTATATAAGGTGACTTATGGAGTAAATATAAAAAATGCTTTATTTATTTACCATACCTCTCATTTATTTATCTTTTTATTAATTTACCATACCTCTTTTATAAATATGGTATTTGGGCCTTTGGCCCATAGGATTCACTTAAATAAAACCTATTCTTGAAAATGGGCGAATGGAAGGTTGTAATTCCTAATTTCAAGGGCTAAATTTACCTTTTTTACCCTCTCCCTTAAAATAAGGTGGGCTATTTAAGGTGATTTGTAAAAATGTACTATGATACAAAATATTCGCCCACTAAAAATTTAAAACCCCTTAATTTCGCCAAAGGGCGAACATTCGCCCCTAAACTTTTCTATGGAATAGAGTCTGTAATCACTTGGAAGATATCAATAAAGAGAAGTATTATGAAATTTCTGTGTCTTTGTTTCGATTAATGCATCTTATCATTTTATGTATGAATTTCCTTTATAATGCTTGTGTGATGTGTGAATGTGTAGGCCTATGTTGGATAATTGAATGCATATAAGAATATCTGCTTACGCGGTGCTAACTGTGAGTATATAATAAGATAAGTAAGACACTTAGACTAGTTTAGGAATCTGCGTGGTACGTTGCCCTAGCAGCGCGAAAGGGTCTAGACCAAGGGTTAGGGCTGCACGAAGGACAACCAAACCCTTTCACGGAGGTATTGAAGGATGGAATAGAGGGCTTGACTAGAAAGCCCTAGAGTGAAGTGAGCTGCACGAAGGTAGGAATAAAGGGAATTAAATGACATCATGATCATCTCAGAGTGCGGGAACTTGGTTCCAACATCCCCCCATACTGCTTCGGGTGAGACTCTAGTCTGCGCTCCACGGGCTGATGGCGAATGGGCCAGTAGTCTAGGGATTTTCTTGGCTAATTAATGTTGAACCTAGGTTAGGCCCCCTCAAGCCAACAGTATAGTGTGGTTTATGGGTATCACTTTAGGATTCTTCAAGAGTTGAGGTTTGGAGTAGAAAAACCTCCTCACCATAGGCTCAACATACCATACTTCCTCCTGTACCCACTAATAGATACAAGCATAAAGGTGCAGGAGGGAAACCACCAATAGTTCTCCCACCATGGGTTAATTAGAATCATCATAGAAGATGCCCTCCACAAACTCATAATTCCTATCCAATGGTCAATTTTCAGAGAGATGCAGATAGAGGAGGATATCAAAGCCCTGACATATGAAATTAGTCCTATTGTCAATGAAAAAGATGAGGAAGAAACTAAAACAGATGGAGAAGAAGCATAGAGGGATGAAGATGAGATAGATGAGGAAGAAGAAGAGGAGGAAGATAAAGAGGATGATGAAGAAAGAAAAGAATATGACAAAGAGAATACTGATAAACAAGATGAGGGTCTACAAGGAGAAGGAGAAGGGAAAGACATAGGAGAAAAGGGAAATGGGAAAGAGGGGGCAGAAGACAAGGAGGAGTCACCTAGGGTGCCTCCAGAACCCACAGAGAGAGAAGCAGCAGCTGCCCTCACTGCTCTTATCACCCCTATCAAACAAAAAGTAAAAATACAGAGGCAGACCCCCTCATATTTCAGAACAAGGAAAAACACAAGGATAAGGCAGGGGAAACCCCAAACTCCAACCACAATTCCCATTGTAATTGAGGACTCACCTAAACAACAGGTGAAAATGCCTCCTCCTATGAAAACTCAAGAAAAAGGATCCTCAACAAAAACTTCCACTAGGTCTCCTATCACCTGTGTGAGAAGGCTTGTAACTATATCCACCTCATCCAAAGGAAAAGAAATCCTACAAGATACACATCAGGACCTACAAGAAGCAGAAGCAGTCCTACAGGAGACTCTGCTAAGCCTACAGGAGACTCAGAAATTGGATAAGGAGGGAAGCCTACGACAAGAAACTAAAGAAGAGGACCCAGAGCTAAGGGAACCTAGCCCCCAACCTAACCTTGACTCCTACTATAGATTTATTGAAGGGTCAGGGTCATTCCACAAAAAATTGATATTCCATTATTCTTTGAGCTTGAGAAGGAGAGAGCTAGAACTCATAGATGGATGCAGATTGCCAAGTCCAAGGGGGTGGAGGACATTGGTCACATGGAGGAGAAGCTTAAGGAGATAGGCATAGAACTAAGTAGCTTGAGAGACAGAGAGGCCATAATGAAAAATCAGTTAGAGACAGAAAATGCATGGTTGAAAGGAAAACTGCAAGAAAGAGATAGTCAATTGGCATCCATGGCCAGTCTCTCTTTGGAAGCAATCTAGTGCAGGATGCCAGCTACATCCTATGCCCTATACCTTAAGGAACAATGGTTGTAGTTCCAAATCAAGACCTTGGCACAGAGAGTCACTATTCCATTTCATAATTATAGACAGTTCATCGATCTTTGTGATCAATGAAAGATAGGGCCAAGATGCCTGATTTTTAATTTCCATAACATGGCCTTAACATACATGAATGTATGGGGCCCTAATTCCAAGCTAGGAGATTTACAATTGATGGCTTTGGCATCATGGATGAACCATGAGGAAGCAAGGGCTACAGAAATTAAGAATATATTGGCAAGAGAACAAACAAAGCCTCTTATGATCAAAGATGAGCAGTCCAATCCAATGGTGCTCATCAGAACACATAATTTAATTGAAAATGATCCTTAGCTTGCACCCAGGTATCTTGCTGCCCAAGATCAAGCAATTACACATTTTGAGGACATGTTCAGGTTGTTAGGGTATGAAAACATGCAAGCTTGATTGAGGAGATGGAACACATTACCATATAGTTTAAAGATAAGAGAGTACCACTCTCCTTAAAGAATGAGAGAAGCACTGAACATGACACCCATGTACAAGAAATCTATTCAAAGGCTTAAAGTCAACTGGATTGTCTTGAGACTCAGTCCACCACTGCTCTTAGGGATGCTAGAAGTAAGGAAGGAAAAAGAATAAAGGAGGGAGTGGGAGGAGGTAGAAAATAAGGTAGGTTTCTATACATAAGAAGAAGAAACCACAACAGAGGCATGGGATGTCATGGAGGTCACTAGAGCTATGAAAGACATGGATATTGATTGAGTTGCTCAGAGGATGAGCAACACTTTTAGTAGGGAGGTGATGATGAGACTCATTATTGGGTAATTATATGGGCCTTAATTCACCTCCTAGCTTAGTCAAACCAACTCTTCTCAATACTTATTACATGCTTTGATTATATTTTGTTTAATGAGATGAGTTAAAGTGAGATATTATGCATAGTGAACTAATATGCATTGAATGCAGGTTTGGAAGAGAAAATCAAGGAATTTTGGCAAGAATAAGGTTTGAAACTCAAATGGGACAAGGGAGAGATATTGTAGGAGGTAAATCCTCCTCATTTACTCATTGCCCATTTGAATATTCCTCCATTAATCCCACCATCTCGGAGTGCAAGCAGCCAAGTCATGAAGATTAGAAGGCAGCCAGGCAAGTGATAGACAAATAGTAAGTTCATCTCAAGTTTGGGAGCCAAGCCTCCTTAAATTTAAGGAAGTCGTTGGGAACTTCAGTTGTATAAGTAGAGAGGCCTAAAGCCTCATTAGGATTTGAATTTTTGTTGTAAAAACTCTAGTTATTTTCGAGCCCCAGACTTGTGGAAGACTTTGATGTAATTTTTTGTTTTGGTAATAAGAATGAGCTTTTTCTTGATCCAGTACTAAGTTAACTCAGAGGGATGAAGCTCTTGGGTTAGGGCCCACACCTAGTAGCAAAGGCTCCTCTTCTTGTATTTATATTAGCTTAGTTTCATAGATTCATAGTTAAACTATCCTTAGAAGTATTTCATTGCAAGTAGTGTAGATTTGATTAATTGTTTATTAGTTTGCTTCCATTTGTGCCTTACTTCAGTAGAAAGTTAGAAGGAATAAAAGAAGCACCAAAAAGCTATCAGTAGGTGTCCTGGCCTCACTTCTTCCTTCTGGGATCATGATTTGAGGAGAAGACCCTTATGCAGCCCCAAAAAGACATATTTCCATTTCTTTCATAAGATTTAGAGTTTACTGTACTTGAACCAACATTTGATCAGTTTTGCAAGTGTATAATTTCATTGCCATCTCTTATCTCTTCATTCTTGTAGTATATCTCATCAATGATTCCATTTTATTCAGCAATTTCTTCATGCATAAGTAGACTGTTAGTTCATTAAATTATGCTTTTCTAGCTCATGATAATTTTTCTTGTTTACATGACTTTTTGGAAATTACAGATGTTTGATGCAGAGTAGGTGATTCAAAAGTAGAAAGAGATCTCATAGCAAGCAACCACCTTCCAACTTCATCCACCCATAGGCATTCCTTGTTTTCATCAAGACCGTCACCAATTTCATCATTTTACATAGAAATTCCCCCAATCATGTTAAGCGAATCCAACCATCTCCTAAACTTGGTTTTGGGTTCTGAGTGATCCTAGGCATTTTCTCACTCCATTCTACCCATCAACCACCTTCCCTAAGCCTTCCATCACCTCCAACACCCATAGTTTTGCTCTCGAATGTATTCTGTAGAAATACAAGGAATCTTGTAGGTTACTAGTACATCCTGTAGGTTTTCCTGTAGTGGCCTGGTTTGAGGCCGAATTGAGGGAAAACCTCTAGGAAGCCACCCAAGGTCACACAAGGGTCTCCCAAACCTCCCAACCATCTCTTGATCCTTCCATCCATCCACCAGCATCCCTAAGCCACATGCCACATCACCAAAATACATTAGCTTACACACTTGATTTTTCATGAAAAGCATAAAAAGACAAAACATATTTATTACAGTCCTTTACATGCATAACAATGATGTTTGATGTTATTGATTTCCATGCTTATGACATTAGCATTTTTTTCATGTTAATTTAGCATTATTGCAAAGCATAGCTCTTAACTGTTAATTAGGAAATGGTGTGCCTTAGCATTGAATTTCATTCTTTTTCATTATTGCAGTAGATCAACTCTCTCTTAGAGTAGATTTATATTTCTTTCATCAAGGAACCAAGCTTCTTCTAAATCCATAGAAGTCTTGCTTGAAAATCCTAGTGGTCTCTTGCCAGCTGAAAAGTGAAAAAAGACATAACCATCACTTTTACTTGTGTATATAGCACTGTCACCTCCGAGTTTGTACAAACCTAGGGTTAATAAAGTAAAGCTAGTAGCCCAGGAGTTACAACATTCTTGCTGCAATACTCTTTCTCATTACGTACCATGACTATCTACACAAGTACATTCAGGACGAGATGGAGTTCCTGGACATCTCCTCTTTTGGCGTCTTCTGTCGATACACCGTTAAGATCAAGCATAAATTTAAACAGAAGAAGGGAGACTTTGGATCTACGAATCCAAATTAAGGGAAAGACGCCCCCAAACTGCTGAAAAAAGACAAAGCGAAGGCGGGGAAACCCAGGACAACCAACTAAATATGCAAGCGAAGAAAAACACCATGAAGACAAAGAAGGACACAGGGAAATGGTGTAAGTTTGATAAGATCCCCACTCACAACACAAGTGAGTGCCAATCCAAGCAGTGACTGATGGCTGAGATGAAAGGTTTTGAATCAGATGCATGTTCCGACTCTGAGTCAGAACCGAACAAGGGGAATGAAAAATAGAAGAAGATTATTGATGCAGAGCCCAGCGACACCATTGCCACCTCCAAGATCCAGAAGATTGAGCTCAAATATCTAGAGGAGGGGGAGTAACTCTTCCACTCACAAATGTGGGTGAAGGGTTCTCTATTGTAGTTCATTGTCAACAATGGAAGCCAAAAGAACCTCATATCAACAGAGATCGTGAAGTGTTTGGGTCTATCGACATCACAACACCCACAACCATACACCATCGAGTGGCTTCACCAAGGACCCGATCTCCACGTCAAGTAGCATTGATGCCTTCCCTACAACGTCAAGCCATTCACAGATTATGTGTTGTGTGATGTTGCTCCTCTTGAAGTGTGTGATGCATTATTAGGCAAACCATACTTGTGGAAGCACCATTATATGTATGAGCATAGGCCTCACACTATTTTTATTTTCTGGGCAATAAGTTATAGATGATACTGAAGGTAGAACCGCCTATCAACATCTCTTTGATCTATGCAAAGAAACGTAGTAAGATCATTTCCCACATCGGGAATTTTATCTTCCTTATGATTCACCCTCAAGGTAAGAAGAAAGAAGAAGATTGTGGTCACATCCACAACCTCTAGACAAGGCTCCTCCACACAGCAACAATTGATGGATAAGGTCGTCAAGGAGAGTATAGGGACATCTTCACCTCACCCATAGGGTGACCCCTACAATGTTAGGTCAAGCACACCATTGATCTGACCCTGGGCGTGCCGCTACCCAACATGCCAATCTATCAATTCTTTGTTTTGGAGAACGACACATCATGCGAAGTTCATCACCCTGTGGGTTCCCGATTGTGTTGGTACGGAAGAAGGATTGGACTTGGGGACTCTGTATTGATTATCAGGTGATGAATAAGATCGTTGTTCGGAATAGGTATCCAATCCCACAGATTCATAACCTTCTGGATCAGCTCAAGGGGGCCAAATATTTTAGCAAGGTTGACTTGAAGTTTGGTTATCACTAGGTACCAATCGAACCCTCTAATGTGTGGAAGAATACCTTCAAGTTTGGTGAGTGCTAGAATTGAAGCAAGAATGCTACAACTCCTGGGCTACCAACTTTACTTTTATCAACCCAGTAGTTCGTAACAAACTTGGAAGCGTTGGTGCTATATGCACAAGTACTAGTTCTCAGTGCAGGTTGTCACTTGGTCAGTCAGCGTGAGAACACTAGGAGCTCAAGCCAACTTATATAGATTTTAGAAGAAGTTCTATGTGTGATGAAAGGAAAGAAATATTACTCTACAGATGTTATTCTAACTACAGAAAGGAGAAAGACTGGAATGTAAAGCAAAACCTAGTAAACCCTAATTAACAAGCTAATTCTACTTTTGCCAAAAACACTATGAAAAACATGAAAGAATTGCCATTACCTACCTAAGGAAGTAAAAAACATCTAACCACGCTATTTCTGGAAGTAAATAAGCAAATTTTTTTTTTTTGGATTTTTATGTGAGTTTAACATGCATCTAATTTATTGTGTGTGAGTGTGGCAGTGAACAGGTGGCGTTAGAGGGTGGTTTTGGAGCTTGGGAGGATGTAGGATGGTGCGAATGGGTCATAGGAGGTCTTAGGTGGCATTTTGGAATATTTTCCCACAGTCTACCTTCAAAAGAAATCCTACAGGAAAAACTACAGGAGGACACAAGAAAACTACAGGAGGAAAATAGGGAAACTACAGGAGGCCTATAGGAGGAGGCCAAGAGTAATTTTCACTGTTTTGAGGGCGTGATAGTGGGTGGAAAAGGTGGATGAAGGTTGGAATGAGGTGTTAGGGCACCTAAGGCCTACCATGAATGACCAAGAGAGAGAAAGATGATTGGTTTTTCTCAAGGAGAGAGGAAGAAGTTCTATGAAAAATGAAGGAAACTAGGGCAGAATTGAGGTGAGGTTTGGGAGACCTATAGGGCATGGATCAGATGGAGGGTGTGATTTTTGGTAAGCTGGCCTACTGCTAGAAGATATCTGCTACATAGAAACTAACAGTCAACCAAGAAAACCAAGAAACCAATGAAATGAGTGTATCCTAGGGAAAACAGAGTTTTGCATTAAAATGGCCTAAACTATGATGTATAGAAGGAAATGTTGGGAAATGATGTAAGAAAGGAAAGAATGCAAAAGGAATATTGAAAATCAAGAAGTGAACATGATAAAGAAGATCTAAAGCAAAGAAAAACTGGACTATCAACCTACTAGAGAGCTGCAAACACTAGAAGTCCTAGGAATGAGGAAAATTTGTGTTTATGGGGCAACAAGAGAGTCTTTGCCTCAAATCATGATCCCAGAGGAAGGAAAAGAGGCTAAGGCACTGTTGCTAGCCTTTGAATATTCTCTAATCACTGCTTAACCTGCTACAGAAAGCACAAATGGAAGCAAGTACGAAATCATCAAAAGCAACCTATTCTTAACCATAAGAGAAATACATCTAACAACAAACTAATCTACAAACTGAAGTAAAGCATCCAAATACAAGTAAAGAGAAGCTTGACTACTTGGAGTGGGCCCTAACCCAAGAGCTTCGGCCCTCTAAGGTAACTCAGTGGTAGCTCAAAAAGGATTCTATCTTCATTATAAAAAAATAGCAAGATTACATAAAACTGTCATAAAATAGTAAGCTCGAAATTTGAGCAGAGTTTACACAAGAAAAAAAAAGTCGACCCTAGTGAGGCCCTAGGCCTCTATACTTATACATCTGAAGCTACCAACAAATTCCTTAAAATCAGGGAGTCTTGGCTCCCAAAACTCGAGATAACTATCAATCATCTTCCACTTGCTCGACTGCCTTCTAGTGCATGATTAGGTTGCTTGTACTCCGAGATGAATGAAGGGGAATTCAAAGTGAGGAGTAATAAATGAGGGGGATTCCCTCCTATATGTCCTCTCCTCTGTCTACTTTGAGTTATTATTGTAGTTTGACCACTAGATCCTTGACCTTGACCTCAAAATCCATCAATAATCCGCATTAAATACATGTTAGACCACATGGCATAATAACTAACTCAACTCACCATATAAGCATAAATATAATAAGAAAATCATACAATAAGCTAAGAGAATGTTTGATTTGACTAGGTTAGGAGGTAAAATGAGCCCATATAATTACCCATTTACGAGGCTCATCATCACCCCCCCACTGAAGGTGTTGCTCATCCTCTGAGCAACCTAGTCAATCTCTTGGTCTTTCTTGGCCCTAGTGGCCTCCCTAGCATTCTAGGCTTCTGATGTGGTCTGTTCATGTTCTCCGTAAAATCCTGCCTTTCTATCTATGTCCTTCCACTGCTCCTTCTCTTCTTCCTCTGTTCTGCCTTCCAGCATGCCCAATATGAGTGAAGGACTAAGTTTGAGGCCAATCCAGTTGATCTTCAACCTTTGCATGGAGCACTTGTACATTGGTACTCTTTTCAATGCCTCCTTCAGCCTCACGGGGGAATGGTATTCTCTGATATACAAGATGTGGGGTTGGGTGTTCCATCCTCTCATGCATGCATGCACATAGTCAGCCCCAAGTAGCCTAAGCATATCTTCAAAGTGCACAATGGCTTGTTCCTGATTGGCTAGATATTTAAGGGAAATCTAAGGGTCATTGGCAAGCAGATTGTGTGTGTTGATGAGTGCCATAAGATCTGATGGCTCAGCTCTTATCATCAATGGTTCATTCTTCTCTTTTATTAACAATCTTTTCATTTCTGCTGCCCTAAATTATTCATGGTTCATCCATGATGCCATGGCCATTAATTGTAGATCCCCTAGCTTGGTATTGGGGTCCCACACATTTAGGTCTATGAGGGCCATGTTGTGTAGATAGAACTATGCCATCTTTGCTTTATCCTCGGAGGTGATTTGGTCACAAAAATCCATGAATTTCCTATAGTCTTGGAAAGGCATTATGCCTCTTTGTGCCAAAGTTTTTATTTGGAATTGAAGCCATTGATCCTTCAGATAGAGGCCATAAGATTTGGATGGTGTTCTGCATTGTAATGCTTCTATGGATAAGATGGCCATGTATGCCAAATGAGTCTCTTTCTCTTGTAGCTACCTCCTTAGTAATTCATTCTCATTCTCAAGGTGGCTTCTTATAATGGCTTCTCTATCTCTGAGAGTACTCAATTCCCTGCCCATTTCCCTAAGTTTGTCTTCCATGTGGCCAATATCTTCAACTCCTTTGGACTTGGCTATCTACATCCACCTATGTGTTCTCACTCTCTCTTTTTCCAATTCGAAAAATAGTAGAATCGCAAATTTCTGTGGGATTATATTGCCTCCCTCAAGTAGTCTGTAATAGGAGTCAAGATTAGGCCGGGGTTAGGTTCTTGTAGCTCTTATGATTCCTCTTTCACTTCTGGTTATCCTCCTATCTTTTCCTCAAGTTTTTGTGTCTCTTGTAGTTTGGACAGTGTCTCCTGTAGGACTGTTTTAGCCTCCTGTAGGTCTGTTTTGTGGTCCTGTAGAATTTCCTTTCCCTTCCATGTAGAAGATCTTGTAGTCCTCCTTTCATAGGTTATGGGTGTCTTGGAAGGAGTTTCTTTCACTTTGGCAGATGGTGAATCTTCAATGTTAATGAGAGTCTTTGATGAGGGCTGAGGTTTGCCTGTTTTAATTCTGGTACTCTTCCTTTCCCTGAAATACATGGAGGTATTTCTTCTCCTCTTCTGCTTCTGCTTGACTGGTGTACTGACGGTAGTGAGGGCAGCTGTTGCTTCTCTTTCCAAAGTTTCAGGGGACTCTTCTCTTTGCTCTGCCCCTTTATCTACGTCCTCCTGCTCTGCCTCTTTATCTACGTCCTTTTCTGTCTCTTCAACTCTCCCCTCCTCTATTTCTTTTCTTTCCTCCTTCCTCTCTTGTTCTGCTATTTCACCACTAGCTTCATCTTCTCCTCCTTGTTGTTCTCCCTTCTCACTGACAGCAGGACTGACATCATAGGTTAATGCCTTGAATACATCCTCAAGTGTCATATTTTTGAAGACTTCCCATGCTATGGGGATTGTAAGGGTATGGAAGCCTTCTTCTACTAGGATCTTGATTAGGCCATGGTGAGCTAGTTGTTGTGAATTTCCTTCTTGTACCTTGGTGCTGGAGTTAATGAGGGAATGAAGGAGAAAGTAAGGGATACTGAGCTTTTGATGTGCTGGGGTATCCAAGCCATATCTCAATTCTTGGAGGATTCTGAAATGATATCCATAATCAATGTTGTGCCTCCCCTCACAAGAAATGTATTTGATCACTTGATAGCTAACCTCATCCAATGGATATGGTACACTAGCCCTCCTAATTCCATTTTTGTCTTCAACAGGGGTTTCATTATCTTGGAAAAATTTCCTCTTAGTAGCCTGGCCAATTATTTTCTCATCTTTACTCCAAGGCAGCTCAAGAGGAAGGGTAGTGACCCTACTAATGAATTCAGGGGTTATTTCAATGGAGAGGCCTGTAATGCTTATAGTAGCATGAGTTCTTGCGTGAGGGACCAGAGAGATGTTGGAAATAATACTGGGGGTGGGGGGGTGAATCAGTATTAGTAAGTCAATAGTTTTTCATTTCCATAATTAGATTCATATGCGCTACTTCAGTTAATGGAACTTGCGTGAATACGCAACTGTATTTAAGGCAACTAGCGTATATCCTGCAAAATTATGATTCAGTTAATTTATCATATGTTTATCTTTACTCAATGTGTTAGAACCATATAAATAGTAACCAAGTGCAGTAAAACAGAATAGAAAATCACACACACATGAACACAAGCTATAAGGTGGAAACCCAATGTGGGTGAAAACCACGTACTGCAATCATCTCTATCTTCTTTTAATAAGAAACTTCTTTTTACAATTTTTGTACTGGTGTAGTCTTATACTAATACGCAGGCTTCTACCTACAGAAGGCTACAACCTTCTCTCGTTCTCCAGCTTCTCTTGGAAGGGAGCTACAACCCCCTAGCTCATGTACTAGCTTATATGTTTACTAGTACGTAGGTGCCGGCCTACAGAAGGCTACAACCTTCTCTTTTCTTCCAGGGACCACGTTTCATAAGTTTTCAGATTGGACCGATCAATAACATCATTCAAACATCAAATACATATGCATTAATCAATCTCCTTTTCACCAACCACAACTGAATCAATCAATCACTTTTTGTAACCAGAAACAGTAACCAGAACCCAGAACACTGTAATAACAACCAGAAGTAGCTAAAGCATATTTTATAAGGTATATGCTACTTCAATGTGTTGAACTTGCATGCATACACACTTTTCTCAAGACGAACTTGTGTATAGATTTGCAAATCAACTTTAAGATGTATACTCTGTTTTGATATGCAGAACCAACGTGGATACGCGCCTTTTCTAAGGTGAACTTGTGTACAGATCTATAAATGATGATTTAATCTTTACAACAATTCTAGACTTTAGTTATACCCAGATCATCATATTTATAGTCTACAACATGCACCAATTATTTAGATAAAAGATCAAAACACATAAAGATACTTCACTTCAAGATTTAAGATCTTGACACATCATTAGATCTTATCCTTCCTCAAGTGCTAAGGTTCATCCTTGATTCAGATCCAACTGTGCAACATAACCCAATAACCTGTATTCTAGATCTTTCTCTTCATTAGATATTCAATACCTGAGTGCCTTTGCCTAATGATCTTCTCCTCCTTTTATAGTCTTAGGCCTTACTCAATACGATGGACCAAAACCACTTAGAACCAATACCTTGGACCAAATACCTGGGGTCAACATTTCAAACATGATACCTTGGACCAATACCATGGATCAGAATACCATGGACCAAATACCCGGGGTCAACACTTCAGACATGATACCTTGGACCAATACCATGGATCAGAATACCATGGACTAAATACCACAGACCAAAACTAAGTTTTCCAACATGTACGCGCCTTTCCTTCCTTGAAAGTACGTGTGTACGCATACGTGCCTTTTGGTCTTCGAACCCGCATGTCACGCGCCTTGGCCATGAGGAACCTGCGTATACCTCTCTTTCTTCATTTTGAGTGTCTGAATTGTGATATGTCATTTGAGAGAGCTGCCATCAAGGACAACACCTGTGTCATAGTGCCAAATCTGAGTCATAATGCCAATAAGAGAGAGCAAATTTATGGGCAATTTCATCATCAAACCCTCTAAACTTCTCAAAGAAATTAATCTAGTTTTCCCTTGTAAACATTTCCACCACTTGAGGATATGCATGGAGTCTAGTCGAGTTAGTGGGCTATTTTATCATAAACCCCCCTATCATACTGCCTGTACTTCTTTTAAAAAACCAGATATGGAGGTGGAGATAAATTATTTTGAGTGAAATAGAAAAACAGAGGAGACTGTGTTTAAAAAAAAAAAACAAATATATATATATGTATA
>APFE030754824.1:13339-45729 GCA_000404065.3 Pinus taeda
TATATGTATTTCTACCCTCTTAAAGACTCATTATATCTTCAATTTGAGACCAACTCTTTCACATTTTGATATTCAACAGAGGGCATTCATCAACCCTACCTCTTCAAACTGGAATTTGTGCCAAAAATCACATTTCCTCCCTTCAAAATGACTCACTGCTGCTCCTGGAGAAGCCCGCCGTCCCTCTTGTAAATTTCCTGTAGGTGCTCCTGTAGAAAACCTATAGGGCTCCTATAGAAGATGCTGAGAGAAAAAATATGGAGGAAATTGATGGAGGATGGTGGATACAAGGTTGTGGGGGCATAAGAAGACTGTTGTGCAGCTGAGTTATGAGGAGAAACTGAAGAAAAGGTGGTGAGAATGCGCGGGGAGGAGTGCTCATTACCTTTTATGGCTATTTTCTGTTATAAGTGCTAAGCTGACAAGGTGTACATTGCCCAGATTCGGACCGATGGTCCCCACTTGCTTGGTCATCATGACCCCCCTCGTAATCATCTCCTCATTACTGCATTGGAGTTAACTCTTCCTCCCACTACCTGTCCTTCGCATCTTTTTCTTGAGTTGACTATGCGCACGTGTGGTTGATATCTCGGTTAAGTGGAGTCAACTAAATGAAGGTGTCCAAGTTAATTGGCCACCTTTCCCTCTTTCGATTTCAACCATCTTGTTGCCTTCATATGATTCCTAATTACACAAACAAAGATAGAGGAGTGACTTAGCTACTTACCTGTAATCCAAGTGTATTTGTTGCCATCGACTGTGAGGTGCTATGGCTTTCTCTGTTGCATGCCTTCATTTTCCCTCATGCATGCTGTCTCTGCTTGCTAATGTGTTGTGTGTTTTTGTAGGTTCTTCTTTTGCTAGAGCTGAGTTGCATGTGCCTTTTCAACCTTCCGATGTGCTATCCCTTGCTGCTGGTGCTGGACTTCTATGGGATCATCTGCTACAGGAATTCCTACAAGAGCTCCTGTAGCTTCTTCTCCCCTTGAAACTTTAGCTATTTCCCTGTGCTTGGAGCTCGAGAATGATGCCAGAGGTGGAGATGAATGATGGAGGGATAGTAGGTAAGCTTCAGGTAAAGTTAATGGTGCCTTTTCCTCCTATTTTTGTTTTTTTTCAAAACTGAAAAACTATTTTTCTGTGTTTTTTCTTGGAAAGGAAAATAAAATAAAATAATAATGATGCTTGGAGTGTGATGCAAGCTTGGAAGTGATGGCAAGGAGGTTTGAATATGGTAAGAGGGATTATAGGTTCCTCATGAAGCTTTTCTTGTTCCTCAATCTGCCTCCTGTAGATGCTTTTGGCTCTCTGTTAATTCCTATAGGAGCCTCCTGTAGAAAAAACAGAGCCTCCTGTAGAAAACACAGTTTTGGAAGAAGATGTACAGTGGGGTGAAAGAGATGCAAAAAATGATGGAGGACAGTGTGGAGTAGATGAGATGGATGGTGGTATGAATGTTAGGACCCCCTTGGCACCTTCTTCTACTCCCTGTAGTCCTCCTGCAAACCTGCAATGCAATAAAAATTCATTTTTTTCTTTCTCTTTTTTTTTTTGAAAACAACTAGGGCACCTCATAGAGGTTTTCACCTTAATTGCCTGCCCTGGGCACCTCCAAGGGAGGTTTTCACCCAAGGATCTTATTCTTTCCCATTTTTTTTTTAACATAACTGGGCTGCCTTAGAACAGTTTTTTCAACCCAATGATGGGACTCAAGCACCTCATGGAGGTTTTCAGTTGAGTCCTTATTTTTTCTCTTTTTTCTTCAGTGAGTGGGTGAAGTGGAAGCTAAGAAATGCTCCACTACCATCACTGTTTTATTCAAATCTTCAATAAACTCTCGCTTGGAGAGGGGGCTCTTGTAGAATTTCAACCAATGTCCATTGACAAGCATGGGGATGGCTTCATCATCAATGGTTCTGATTAGAACTGAACCATTGTCATTATATTTCTCCACAGTGTAGGGTCCCAACCATCTTGTCCTCAGCTTGCCTTTGAAATCCTTGTATCTTAAATCATAGAGTAGTGCCAAATCTCCCTCTTAGAATTGCTTCTCCCTGATATTTCTGTCATGCCATATCTTTCTCTGAAGCCGAGCTACCTCTGTATGGAGAAGGGATTCGAATTTGTGTTCATCCAATCCATTGAGCTGAAGTAATTTCTCCTTCTGTGCATGGCTGAGGTCTAGGTCCAGCTGAGCTGCCATCCTTAGGGTATTGAATTCAAACTCTATTGACAACAAAGCCTTCATTTTGGTGTGCCCATTGGTCTCCCTAATGGGGAAGGTACCCTCTATTCTCTCTCCATTTCCCCTAGCATTTCTGTTTTCAGACATTGGCTCTAGAGGAATGTTTTCTTCTTCTTCTTCTTCCCCTATATGTTCTTCAAATATGTCTGGATGTTCACCTAAGGGTTCTTCTTGATTGTAGCCACCGAAGAAGAGAGAAGGTTAGCAGTGTGAAGCAGTGGGGGTGTTGGGTAAAAACTTTCCTAAGTTATCTCTACTCCTACGAGGCATGAAAGGAAATATTTTTGGTTGGGTTTTTGTTTTTTCCCCACACTGAAAGTACCTATAGAAAGTGAAATTGTGATTGAACAAAAAAAATTGCAACTCGCTGAAATGAACTTGCTGAATGGAAATTTGCAGAATTGAAAAGGAAAGCAAGGTGTTGAAAATGGCAACAAGAAATTGCTAAAAATAGAAGTGCTAAAAATAGCAGTTTGGGTACTAGTGCTAGATTGGGAAACAGGGAATGAAAAATGGAAGTGCTAAAAATATAAGTTCTATTTTTAGTAGTTCAGTGCAGATTCCTATTTTAGTCAGTCCCTGGACTAGAAAGAAGAAGTAAAATTCGAATTTGATATTAGCAGTCATTTGTAAATTAATTAATTAATTCATTTTGAGTTAATTAATTAAGTAAAATCAAACTTGAAGTCTATGTGAGGACATGCAACAGTTTATATATTAATTGAGGAATTTATCCATCAGTTAAAGAGATAAGGATGAGCTGTAATTAGTTGGTTCTGTTAACTGAGTCAAGTCTAGTTAGACCATTTTTTACAAGTTGTTAAATTTCTACAGGATATTTCTACATGATATTAGTGAGCTAGCTGATTTGTAGAGAAAATTCTACATGGTATCAGAGCACAGGTGATCAAGGAAGAACAATATACAAGAAGGGAGAAGTTGAAGTTTGTGGTTTCTGAATATTGAATTGAGTTCTTATCACATCTATTTCACCGATGGCGTTCTATGTTTTGACACTTGAATATGCCCTTGATGGCAGTTTGAATTATATAGCCTGGAAGGATCGCATGGAGGAAGTATTAAAAGATAATGGTCTAAACGAATTCATTGATCAAGAAGTCCAGAAGCCGACTAATGGTACTCAACTAGCGGAATGGAAGAAGTGTGTGGCTAGAGCTAGGAGAATCCTCCTGGAGGGAGTTCGAGATCACATTGTCTCGAGCCTTCATGGGTAGGAGACTCCATTTTCGATGTGGAAAACATTGAAATATCTTTATCAGAATAACAGTGATCAGGGGAAGCTGGCACTGAAGGATAAACTTCAAAAGATCAAGTGTAAAAGTGGGTACACGATCTCTATGTATATGAGCAAGCTCACCTCATGCAGGGATGAGCTTGGAAGTGTAGGGATCGTGACCTCTGATGATGACATGGTGAGTCTTGCACTCCTCGGTCTTCCTAAGAGCTGGCATAGCTACCAGGACTCGGTTAATGGAAGAGAGAAACTGCCAGATTGGGAGTGGCTTTGGTCGAATTTGATGCAGGAGGAGATAAGAAGAAGCACCAGAGACGGTTCTTCATCCATGGAGGATGAAGAGAACTGTGCCTTAGCGAGTAAGGTGAAGAAGAGGAAGGAGAAGGTTTCTCTTTACAAGTCCAGTTCTTCCCATGGTTGGAAGAAGTTTGACAAATCAAAAGTGCAATGCTTTCGTTGTCATGAGGTGGGCCATTTTGTTACAAATTGTCCACCGAGGAAATCTAAGAAGGGATCCGGGGAAGGATCTGAAGGTGAGGCACTTGCTTCATAGTTTGAGTTGGATTTCACACTTTTCGCATGCCTGGTTTCATCCATGGTGATAAGTGGTTGGTTTCTTGACAGTGGAGCTTCTTTCCACATGACCAGCGACAAGATTTTGTTCAGTGCTTTGGAGGAGAAAGATCTCTAGATAGTCATAGTGATGGGTAATGATGAAAAGTATAGTGTCTTAGGTGTAGGCACGATTATTTTTCAGAGATAGCATGGAGCTTGCCTTACCTTGACCGATGTCAAGTATGTACCAGGACTGAAGAGAAACTTGGTGTCGATCGTGATGTTGGAAGACAGAGGCTATGATGTAGTCTTCAGTAGGGGAAAGGTTTTCCTTAGACACATCATCACTAGACAGGTGAAGCAGATTGGTTCACGGGTCAAGAACCTATATGCTCTTGAGGTTCAAGATGCATGCAAAGCCTTGAGTAGTAGGGCAATTGATGAAGACTTGGTGGTTGAGAGGGAGAGTATATTACCTCTCAACATGCAGTGCTAGAAGAAGTCTCAGACGATTGTGGAGGAGCCACGATTGGTGTAGCAGCTTCAGGAGGTTGTGGAGTAGCCATAACTAGAGAAGTTGAGAGGAGATCGAGTAGAGAAATCTACTCATGCAGAGACCTCCAGTAGGGGGGAACTTCAAGGCAGGTGGGCTAAGGGATCACATGCAGCCATACCTCCAGGTAGGAGGTGGGGCTATGTAGAGTGATCGTCCCAAGGAGGAGGGGCAAGATCCTTGAGGTACCCAACCTCTTTGATTCGACTTTGCTGTAGGAGCCCCAATGAGGAGGAGCAACACTGAATGATTGGGTATAGATGGAGCGGCAGAGACAGCGACAATGTAGGGAATCCGAGGACAGCGCAGAGCTAGCAGGCCGCAGCAATGCGAGAGGCACAAGTGTGTTGCATAGTGCAGGGTAGCATAGAGAGGTGTGCAATGGTGTGAAATACATGGAGATGTTGCAGTAGCGTAGAGGTCAGAGAGGGAGCACTTGTTAGCAACAGGTAGAGCTTCAACATCAGAGTATGTTTCTAGCCCAACAGAGAGGTCAGTTGGGAGTTTTTTTGTTTTTTTGTTTCAAGAGTTGCTGGAGAAACCACACTTGGTAGAAGTGTTGCATGCAGAACATTCTGAAGGTATAGGATTGGGTTTGAGAGGAAGCCTTTCTTATTGAGAGGGAGTGTTGAAAATGGAAATAAGAAATTGCTAAAAATAGGAGTGCTAAAAATAGCAGTTTGGGTACTATTGTTGGATTGGGCAACAGGGAATGAAAAATAGAAGTGATAAAAATAGAAGTTCTATTTTTAGTAGTTCAGTGTGGATTCCTATTTTAGTTAGTCCCTGGACTAGAAATAGGAAGTAAAATTCGAATTTGATATTAACAACAGTTTGTAAATTAACTAATTAATTCAATTTGAGTCTAATAGTTAAGGAAAATCAAACTTGAAGTCTATGTGAGGACATGCAAAAGTTTATCTATTAATTGAGGAATTTAGCCATCAGTTAAAGAGATAAGGATGAGTTGTAATTAGTTGGTTTAGTTAACTGAATCAAGTCTAGTTAGATTAATTTAACAAGTTGTTAAATTAATGAGAGTTTAGTTAGTTAATGCTTGCATGCATGTAACTACTGTATTTCAGATAACTACATATTTACTCATGCATAAATCATGCATGTTAGTTCAGACAGAGACCCAGTTGAGATCAGATGGAGGGACAATGTACTATCAGTTGCTAGGATATTCCTTGGTGAATATTCCTTGCGTGCAAAAGGAATATTATACCTTATGGATTGTGTAGTTGGACTTGAGGTTACACCAGGTATGATGTGGTCAATTCACACATGTTATGAAATTGGACCCCAATCAAAACTAGGAAAGGAAATAGGAGTTTGGAGGACTTGTGCAGCCTATATATACAGGCCTAGGTAGTCCATGAGCTACATCATTAGAGTACATAGAGAGTAGGATAGCCTTTGAGCTGATTCTTTTTGTATGTTGTTGAGGATTTCCACTTGATTGATAATAGAGAGATGGGGTTTTAGGAGGGTGCTTTCCTCAGGTTATATCTTCTATGTTATGGTTGATTACTTCTCATTCTTAGTTATATCTGTTCATGCTTGATGTTGCTCATGTTCAATTAAGCTTCCGCAAAGTTTATGGTAGATGTAGATCTAGTATTATGCTTTAGTACATTGCATATATCAGTTTGATCTGCAGGTGAAATGTCTACATGATATCAGTGAGCTAGCTGATTTGTAGAGAAAATTCTACACAAGGAAATGCAGAACTAAAAGAAAAGAAATGATTAGTCTACATTTGTCAAAATAAACTATTAGCAGAATGTTGCACTAGGAAATAGAATAAAGCAGCAATCAGAGAATACTTTGATGCTTCCCCGGAAATGGCACCAAAAGGTGGTGAGAACCAGTTTTGCAGCAAGAATGCTACAACTCCTGGGCTACCAACTTTACTTTTATCAACCCAGTAGTTCGTAACAAACTTGGAAGCTTCGGTGCTATATGCACAAGTACTAGTTCTCACTGCAGGTTGTCACTTGGTCAGCCGACGCGAGATCACTAGGAGCTCAAGCCAACTTCTATAGATTTCAGAAGAAGCTCTATGTGTGATGAAAGGAAAGAAAGATTACTCTACAGATGCTATTCTGACTGCAGAAAGGAGAAAGACTAGAATGTAAAGCAAAACCTAGTAAACCCTAATTAAGCTAGTTCTACTTTTGCCAAAAACACTATGAAAACAATGAAAGAAATGCCATTACCTACTCAAGGAAGTAAACAACATCTAACCATGCTATTTTTGGAAGTAAATAAACAAAAAACATTTTTTTGGATTTTTATGTGTTTTTATGTGAGTTTAACATGCATCTAATTTATTGTGTGTGAGTGTGGCAGCGAACAGGTGGCGTTAGAGGGAGGTTTTGGAGCTTGGAAGGATGTATGATGGTGTGGATGGGTCATAGGAGATCTTAGGTGGCCTTATGGAGGCTTTTCCCACACTTGGCCTTCAAAAGAAAGTCTACAGGAAAAACTACAGGAGGACACAGGAAAACCACAAGAGAAAAACAGGGAAACTACAGGAGGCCTACAGGAGGAGGCCGAGAGCAATTTTCACTGTTTTGAGGGTGTAAGAGTGGGTGGAAAAGGTTGATGAAGGTTGGAATGAGGTGTTAGGGCACCTAAGGTCTACCATGAATCGCCAGGAGAGAGAAAGATGATTGGATTTGCTCAAGGAGAGAGGAATAAGTTCTATGAAAAATGAAGGAAACTAGGGCAGAATTGAGGTGAGGTTTGGGAGACCTATAGGGAATGGATCAGATGGAGGGTGTGATTTCTGGTAAGCTGGCCTACTACTGGAAGAGATCTGTTGCATGGAAATGGACAGTCAACCAAGAAAATCAAGTAACCAATGAAATGAGTGCATCCTAGGGAAAACGGAGTTTTGCATTAAAATGGCCTAAACTATGATGTATAGAAGGAAATGCTGGGAAATGATGTAAGAAAGGAAAGCATGAAAAAGGAATATTGAAAATCAAGAAGTGAACATGATAAATGAGATCTAAAGCAAATAAAAACTGGACTATCAACCTACTAGAGAGCTGCAAACACTAGAAGTCCTAGGAATGAGGAAAATCTGTGTTTTTGGGGCAGCAAGAGAGTCTTTGCCTCAAATCATTGTCCCAGAGGGAGGAAGAGAGGCCAAGGAACTATTACTAGCCTTTTGAATCTTCTCTGATCACTGCTTAACCTACTACAAAAAGCACAAATGGAAGAAAGCTACTATATCATCAAAAGCAACCTATTCTTAACCATAAGAGAAATACATCTAACAACAAACTAATCTACAAACTGAAGTAAAGCATACAAATACAAGTAAAGAGAACCTTGGTTGCTTGGATTAGGCCCTAACCCAAGAGTGTCAGCCCTCTAAGGTAACTCAGTGCTAGCTCAAAAAGGATTCCATCTTCATTATAAAAAAATAGCAAGATTACATAAAATTGTCATAAAATAGTAAGCTCGAAATTTGAGCAGAGTTTACACAAGCAGAAAAAAGTTGACCCTAGTGAGGCCCTAGGCCTCTATACTTATACATCTAAAGCTACCAACAACTTCCTTAAAATTAGGGAGGCTTGGCTCCCAAAACTCGAGATAACTATCAATCATCTTCCACTTGCTCGACTGCCTTCTAGTGCATGATTCAACTGCTTGTACTCCGAGCTGAATGAAGGGGAATTCGAAGTGAGGAGCAATAAATGAGGGGGATTCCCTCCTATAAGTCCTCTCCTCTGTCTACTTTGAGTTATTGCTGTAGTTTGACCACTAGATCCTTGACTTTGACCTCAAAATCAATCAATAATCTGCATTAAATACATGTTAGACCACATGGCATAATAACTAACTCAATTCACCCTATAAGCATAAATATAATCAGAAAATCATACAATAAGCTAAGAGAATGGTTGATTTGACTAGGTTAGGAGGTAAAATGATCCCATATAATTACCCATTTATGAGGCTCATCAAAGTCTAAGAAGGGCCTTTTCGAATGACTGGTATGCCTTGTGGCTTGACAAATGCCCCCGACAACCTTCATGAGGTTGATGGACAACATCTTGTGGCCCTTCACCAACTCATTAATGCCAGAGTTGGGAAGAGCACCTCCACCATATTGAACAAGTCCTCTAAAGTCCACGACAACACAAATTGTGTGCCAATTTGTAGAAATGCACTTTTATTATGTCCTGGGTTCAATATGTGGGGTACATCATTGATGAGAGGGGTGTGCATGCACACCGAGCCAAGATACAAGTCATTTGGGATTAACTAGCCCCAACCACTCTAACAGAGCTCCATAACTTTCTGGGTCTTGCCAATTTCTACCGTAGGTTCATGTTGGGGTTCTCTCATATCACTTGGCATTTGAGTCAAGTCACCAAGGGTGGGGCGAAAGAAAATTTCTTTTGGTTTGAATCCCAACAAAAAGTATTTTCCAAGTTGAAGCAACACCTTTGTTATGCACTAGTGCTCACATTACCAGATCCTCAACAATAGTTTGAGATTGAGATAGATGTCTCTGACTATGCTATTGGTGCAGTTCTTACTCAACGGGGGCATCCAGTGGCATCGAGTGGCATACCACAGTGAGACACTTTCAGACAGTCCAAAAGTATCCCACTTATGACAAATAGATGTATTCCAATGTGTAGGCTTTCTGAAAATGGAAGCATTACATTATGGGGAAGGAAATGATCATCCATAGGGACCACCGACCCTGGCAGTTCATACAGACACAAGGAAAGTTGCAAAATGATCGCCATCAGAAATTGTCCACATATCTGTAGCAATTCCAATTGAACATTAAGTACAAGAAGGACAACACCAATAATGTTGCACACTGCCTCAATCAACAACCGATCATGGCTCTGACCATTGTGCTTGATTCTTGTGGATGTGAGACTTCAGGGTGCTTGCATATTTATAAGAGTGATCTAGAATTCGGCAACACATACCAGATGCTCCTAGAAGGCAAGAAAGTTCTTGATTTTCACCTACAACGTGCACTGTTATGCCACCTCGGACACCGCTATGTTCCTTCAAGCTAGCTGCCAAGATGATTTGGGATGCGCACTACAGTCAGGTTGCTAGACATTTCAGAGTAGAGAAAACAGTAGCAATGTTGTAGAAGTATTTTTATTGGCCGAACCTTCAACAGGATGTTGGGAAGTACATCAGATCCCACACTTCCTGCATAATTGCCAAACCAACCATTAAAAAATAAGGCCTATATACTCCTCTGCCTACTCCTAACTGGCCTTGGGAATCCATCTCCATGGATTTCATGTCGGGCCTTCCTTCTACTAAACATGGAAATGAATGCGTTTTCATGGTCGTCGATAGATTCTCTAAGATGGCCATTCTAGCAGCCTGCAAGAAGAGTATCAAAACAGAAGCCACTGCTAAGCTCTTATTTGAATAAGTGTGGGTACATTTTTGGATCCCATAGTCCATTATATCATATCACGATATCAAGTTCTAGAGTACATTTTGGTTAATCCTCTGGTCAATGTTGGATACAAAGCTCACTAAGTCCATGACCTTCCACCCCCAAACTGATGGCCAAACAAAGGTCGTCAATAGGATGATCGTGCACATTTTGTGCATGTAAAACTCAAAGCATCCATGCACATGGGATGAAAGCTTCCCCTATGTCCAACATAGTTATAACATAACTCTCCATATCTTAACTAGACACTACCCCTTTCAGGGGGGATTGGGATTCCAGTCACTATGTCACATTGATGTGGCCATACCATTTACAGCTACTTAGGAATATTTAGCTCATGTATAGGTCAAATATGACAAGGATAACAAATTCATTGAGCACATTCAGTACATCTGTCAGCAAGTCCATGACATATTGGACATAGCCAATGCTAAGTACAAGCAGTGTTATGATCAACATCGAGTGCCACACAAGTTCCAAGTGTGTGACAAAGTTTGGTTACATCTATAGAAGGAGCACCTCACTGGGCCCCACCGCAAACTTCACCTACTCCGATATGGGACATACACCATCACTAAGGCTATAGGGGACAATGCCTTCAAGCTCAACATTCCGCCATTCCTCGGACTACACCCCATATTCAATGTGGACCGGATGCGACCATACTTTCCCCCATTGTTGGACACATCTGATGTTGCTGAGTAGCTGACACCATCAGAGCTCAAGACTAGCTGCATCGAACAAGCCATAACTGATAGGATCATGGATGCATAGATCAAACATACTCGCCAGTAGAGGATCCAACTTTATTGAATTGTCAAAGCAGGCCAACTTCTTCACCAAGGCAAGTGGTTCACTAGGGACCATGTTCAACATAAATTTCCTCACCTCATGGTTGCTCTACACGCAATGTGGACCATTGCTTCCTAAGGGGGGAAGATTGATCCAGGTGGATATTTGTGGCCACCACCTATTCCACCTAGAACTCCAACAGTTTTCATCAATTTCCTTTACTATAGCAACATTTACTATTTTTAGAAGTTTTTTAGGTCTTGAATTTCCAGAGTTGTTTTGACCCCCTAAACGACGTTTTTTGAGGTTCGTAGCAAACCCATTTGCATATGGTAAATCTTATAGTACTTAGATAGATATTTTTAACGACGTATCATACATTCCAAATTAAGATCATATGACCAAGTTACAACCCCAAGAAGTTGGCTACCCAACTAACCCTAATAGGGCCCACAAACTCTTGGCGTTCCATCTCTTGGGGTTAGGGTTTTGGTTGTTTAGGGTTTTCCCTTATTGTTCAATAATAAAAAGGCCATTGAGCCTCATTGTAACACAGTTTAGAGGCATGTAGCCACCACATCTCTTCTCACAGATAAGCTACCATTGTCCGAGCTAGTTTATTTCCATTATGCATGTAAGCATATTTCAGTTCTCTAATATTAATGAAATGAAGTTTTATTTCTACTGCATCTCGGTGTTTATGTTTGTATTTTTATTCTGTTGTGTTCTTGTATAATTCTGAATCAAATTTAAATAAAACTAAACATTTGAAAGCATGGTTAATACAACTAGCTACAGGTACAAAGAGAAAAATATTAGACTTGGTCAAAGGAATGTCCAATTAATATGAATGGACTAAGCACATAGGTTGAGTTTAATGTAATTCCATTGGGATCTTATGATTGTTTGATGAACATGGATTGGCTGGAGAAGCACTATTTAATTCTTGGTTGTTACAACAAGTCTTTGAATTTCCTTGACGATGAAGGGAAATGGAAACATGCCAGTGAATTCCTAGGTCGATATCTATCAAAGAGATATCAACTATGCAATTGAAGAAGAATTTTAAGAAAGTATGCCAAATCCTTGCAGTCCACTTGGAGGAAGCAAATGTGAATCAACAACAAAATTTGGAAAATTAACCAATGCTACAAGAATTTGCAGATGTATTTGTTGAGATACCTGGATTACCTCCAAGGAAGGATATTGATTTGTCTATTGATCTAGTGTAGGAAGTTGTTCATGTATCTAAGACACCATACAAAATGATTATTCTAGAACTTAAATAATTGTAGATGTACTTGGAGGAATTATTGAAGGAGGGGTTAAAATATTTTCTAAAATTGACTTGAGATCAAGGTATCACTAGATGTAGATTAGAAAATGATGTCAACAAAATAACATTTCGAACTCGTTATGGGCACTAGGAGTTCATGTTGGTGCCTTTTAGATTATCCTGTTATGAAACCAACTCATGAAAAGATAGATGAACGCCTTAGAAATAAGTCTCTTCGAGGGGGAAACCTCCTTTACGTTACATAAATGAACAATTCTTGGATGATTCAAATGAAAAAACCTCCTTTTTATATATAGGAGTTTAAGGGGTCACAATACAACCAAGCCGACCTAACAATAATAATATAAAGGCACAAAAATAAAAATAGAGGGATTCTATGGGGCACAATAGTAACAATATGGGGATAATAGGGGCACAACAATAACAATAAGGGATACAACGACAATAGTAATGGGGGAATCACTAGTATTATAGGGACCTAACATGCCCCTCTCCTTCAAAAAACTATTGTCCTCAATGCTTGAGTAGTTTTGGATGCTTCTGTATAAAATTATCATCCTCCCATGTGGAATCTTCAACTCGTAAGTTCTTCCACTTGATGAGATACTCTGGAATTGATCGATTTTGTAGCTGTCGAGTTCTTGTTTCTTTGACTGCTTCAGGTTCCAATATGATTTTTCCTTCCTCATCAAGTTCTGGAAATATTATTTGAACTGGAAGCTTGTCACCTATAACCTTCTTTAAGCATGAAACATGGAAAATTGGGTGCACTCGAGAAACTGCAAGAAGCTCCAATTTGTATGCCATAGTACATATCTTTTGCAACACCTTGTACTGACCATAATACTTTAGTGATAATTCATTATCCTTCTCAGCTTTCTTGAGGGACATTTGTTTATATGGTTGCAGCTGTAGGAATACCCAATCACCTACATCAAAACTTCTTTCACTGCAATATTGATCTGCCTGCTGTTTCATTCTATTCTGTGCCAGGGTGAGTTTATCCTTTAAGAGTTGGAGAACTTGTTGCTGATGCTCGATCTGATATTCCATTGCTTGAACCTTATAATTTTCTCTTAAAAATGACGTGATGGATGGTGGATAATATCCATAAAGTTCCATAAATGGGGTCATTTTTGTTGCAGTATGGAAGCAAGTTTTATACCACCATTCAGCCAGAGGCAACCATTTGACCCATTGTGCCTATTTATTAGATACAAAGCAATGAAGATATCCTTCCAAACATTTGTTTACTATCTCAGTTTGCCCATCAGATTGAGGATGATAAGATGAGCTATGAGCTAAATAAGTACCAAGACAAGAAAATAATTCTATCCAAAAATTTCCCGTGAAAATGGGATCTCTGTTACTTACAATAATCTTTGGGTTTCCATGTAGCTTTTGAATTGTTTCCATAAATGCAGTAGAAACTGTACTCGCTTTAGATGGATGAGATAATGCAGAAAAGTGTGCATACTTGGTAATTCTGTCAACTACCACCATGATAACACTCTTTCCTTCAGACTTGGGTAAACCTGTGATAAAATCCATTGACACTTCCTCCCAACATTGGCTTGGAATGGATAAAGGTTGTAATAGTCCCGGGGTCTTAATTGTTTCAACTTTATTTTGTTGGCAAACCAAACATTTCGCCACAAACTTTTGAATATCTGATTTAAGGCCATCCAAAAAAAAATCTTGTTAACTCTGTGGTAGGTTTTTAGAAATCCTGAGTTCCCTTCTAAGGGAGAGGTGTGCAATTCCCTAAGAATATTTTGTTTGAGTTGGGAATTCTTGCATAGGTATAACTGATCCTTGTACCATACCGAATCATTTTTCCAGCTAAATGTATCAGATGTACTGGGATCTTGTTGTATCTTTTGAATGAGTACCCACACTTCCTCGTCATTCTTCCATTCATCCCTTGCTTCGTTTATCCAATCTAGTTGGATAATAGAAATGGCACAAAGAAATGCTTCCACATCCTCATCCTTCTTGAGAGTGCATCTGCCACAACATTTTTCTTCCCTTTTTTGTAGATGATTTCAAAGTCATAACCCAACATCTTTGTGACCCATTTTTGCTACTCTTCTGAAGATAATCTTTGTTGTAAAAAGTTTTTAAGACTATCATTATCTGTTTTTAACTTGAAGTGTCCTCCCATTAGGTAGGGTTGCCATTTCTTAAGTGCATGTATTATTGCCAACATTTCCTTCTCATAAATAAATTTGTGTAGATACTTTCCTTTGATTGGACAACTTTTGAAAGAAATGGGTCTTTCTTCTTGCATTAAAACAACACCAATTCCATTTCCTGAGGCATCATATACCACAATAAAGGTTTTTGTGAAGTCCGATGTAGCTAATACTGGTGCTTGGCACATTGCCTCTTTAATATGTTCAAAGGCCTTCGTTTCTTCTGGAGTCCATGAAAATGCACCTTTCTTCAATAATGTTGTTAGAGATGCTGCTATCCTCCCATAATTCTTAACCAACTTGCGATAATACCCTGTCAACTCGAGAAATCCTCGTATATGCTTTATGGATGTGGGGATTTTCCATTCCTTAATGGTTTTAATTTTTCTAGGGTCTACCTTAACACCTTCATGAGATACAATATGACCCATATATTCCACCTCTTGTACTCCAAATAAACATTTGGAGATTTTTGCATATAATTATTTTTCCTCCAATAGTTTGAGCACCATGTCAACATGTTGGAAATGATCCTTCCAAGACTTGCTATAGATTAGTATATCATCATAAAATACTAACACAAATTTTCTAAGGAAGGGTTTGAAAATGGAATTCATCAAACCTTGAAATGTAGAAGGTGCATCGGTAAGGCCAAAAGGCATGACCAAAAATTCATAATGACCCTCATGAGTTCTAAATGCTGTTTTCGGAATGTCTTCAGTCTTCATTCTGATTTGATGATATCCTGAACGAAGATCCAACTTGGTGAAGTAAATTGATCCATGCAATTCATCCAGTAATTCATCAATGACAGGAATGGGAAACTTATCTTTAATAGTGAGCTTGTTGAGCTCCCTATAATCTGGACACATGCCATGATCCATCCTTCTTGTGAACCAATACTACTGGAGTAGAGAAAGAACTTTGACTAGGTTGAATTATACCAGCCTTTAGCATTTCTGCAACCATACGTTCAATTTCACTCTTTTGGACATTGGGATATCTGTAAGGCCTGATTTATGGACGAACACTTCCTGGAATCAAATTAATAGCATGATCATGATCATGAATAGGTGGGAGGCCTTTGGGAGTCTCAAATACCTTGGAATGATTGTCCAAGACTTTTTGGAGATCTGGAGAAATGGGTGATTTCGATGTGGTAACCTCTAGTGAACACAATTGTGCAATTATGCGTCGTTGTTATTTATTTAGAAGCTTTGCCATTCTGTTAGAGCTGATTATCTTTCTTGGTTTCCTTGCGATACCCCTTAATTCAACTACCTTTCCTTCTAAAGAGAATTTCATGAAAAGTTCTCGAAAATTAAAAGCTATTGTGCCCAAAGATTATAGCCATTAAACTCCTAGTACAACATCAACACCACCCATTGGAATGGAAAGCATTGGGCTATTCAATACATATTCTCTCATGGATAGCTTGATATTATAGCACTTTCCTAAGAAATTTATGGTTCCTCCACTTGCAACCATCACTTGACACTTTGGTGCTAGATATAGGAAGCAATTCAATTCCTTGGCTATCTTACAATGAATAAAATTATGGGTACTTCCTGAATCAATGAACACTATTACCTTTTTCTTCTTGATATGACCTTCTATCTTGATAGTTTGAGGAGTGGTAATTCTAGCCAATGCATTACAACATATGGTCAGATTTATTTCTTCTTTTTCTAGGGTTTGTTCCCGGTTTATATCTTCTTCTTTTGACATTTTTTGTTCATTTTCTTCCTCCTCTTCATAATCTATGTAAAATAATTTATTCTCTGCACACTTATGACCTTTAGTGTATTTGCTATCATAATTGTAACAAAGCCCTTTTGCTCTTTTTTCTTCCAATTGTTGTGGTGTCAACCTTGTAGGTTGTGGATGGCTAGGGGTAGTAACACTTCCATCTTTATGATTTTGAGTGGTAGGCTTCCTTGTTGCCATAATTTTGCTTTCCATTTTTCTTGCCAACTTGAATGCCTTCTCCAATGAATTTGGTTCCCAAAGGCGAACTTCATGTTGGATGTTATCTTTTAAATTCCCTATGAACACATCAATCCTATGCTCCTTTGGAATATCTTTTACCCTTATATTCAACTTTTCGAAGTCCTCAATGTGCTCCATCATTGAACCCTTTTGTTTGAGATTTATCAATTGGCTAAAAAAAGTGTTTCTTTTTGTATCCTCATAATGTGCTAACATTTCATCCATAAAAATAGCCCAAGTGACAATTTGTTTACGAGAGCAAAGCCATCAATACCATACAAACAGATTTGGTTCCAAATATAAAGTTGCAATGCGTACCTTTTGTGTGTTTTGCACATTATGGAGATCGAAAAATTTCTCCATCTGTAGTATCCATGTTCCAGGATCCTTGCCATAAAACTTCCTCATATCGATCTTTGGAACATGGTGGTTCTTCGATATAACATTAGAGTCCATGAAATCATGATTAACATTTATTTTGTTTGCATCTTGAGTTCCCTTTCCTACCCTTTCGCCATTAGTAAGCATTTTTTGTAGAAATTTTGTCAAATCCGTTCGCAAATCTTCCATGCCTTTCTTCAAATCATCCATCTTAGCTTCCACGCCATCCATCTTAGCTTCCACGTTGTCCTTCTTAGCTTCCATGCCATCCATATTAGCTTCCATGCCATTCATCTTAGCTTATACACCTTTCTTTAAACCATCCATCTTAGCTTCTACGTCTTTCTTTAAACCATCCATCTTATTTTCTGTTACTTTTTGTGCGAGTAAAATTTGTTACACTTGGTCTCGTAATTTTGATATATCATGTTGCATTTCTTCCTCTTCTTCATGAGTCAGGCTAGAGCTTCCAAGTTGCTTACTAGGTGTTTCCATTTTATTTTTTCGGGGCATCAATTACTGATAATAATGCTTCACTATGCCCTTTGAATTCCTTCAAACTATTTTTTCAAACCAAGCTTATGCAAACATTTAAAAGAAAAATACACACCTTTTTTCACTTTGTAAAAGCTCGATATTGAATCTAATGTATCTCTGTAATTTTAGATCTCCCAGGTCTGAAATTTCTTCCTGTGGTAAGCCTTTGAGTAATTTTTCTAACCCCACAAGTCTGATCAAGATTGGATTCTCCAATGAAGAGTTATGCCAAATCTCCCACGATGACCTGAGTATAGACTTGTTCAGTAGAGCGAACTTGTACGACGTGATGCGGGTCACTGTTTCAACCTTAGGTTCTGAAAATGATACCCAAAATAACTACATTTTGTCCTCTTTCTGTAACTTACGAAAATTCAATCTGATGCTCAGAGTGAAAGTTATGACGATTTTCCCAAGGTGACATGTTTGGAATGTAATTCAGGGGTTTGAAAAAACCCTAACTTCCTCATATTATATCTTTGAAAATATAGTGACACAGGATTTGAAATTCAGACCAGAGGTTTCGTGCGATTTCATCTCAAATGGGTTATTTTTTTAGCTTTTGAAATGTCGCAGAAAAAAAGTTGTAGTGAAAATTCCATAATGACCTGTTTGGAGAAGCGAAACCCTAGAATCTAAAGCTTTGATACCAAATGTTTTGAAACCAACTCACAAAAATATAGAAAAGATAGATGAACGCCTTAGAAATAAGTCTCTTTGAGGGGGGAACCTCCTTTACATTACATAAGTGAACAATTCTTGGATGATTCAAATGACCAAACCTCCTTTCTATATAGAGGAGTCTAAGGGGTCACAATGTTTCGGGGAAAACTAGTGTCTTGTTAAACGACTAGCCCTCTAGGTTTGGCAGCTACCCTAGAAACAACAGCTTAAAGCAATTCAATGATTTATTCTATGTACAACATATAAGAGAAAGATAATGGAACGAACCTGGAACTTCCGCTTAATCCCTTGCTTGATTTCTCTCCCCCTTAGCAGAGCTTGAAAATCCTCTCCATACTTAACCTGCTTGGAGAGTACCTGCACAAGTACAACAACAAAGAACCGTCAAAGCATCGTGATCTATTACAACATAAACATTACAGAATCAGATATATAATGAACAAATGATAGCATTCACAAATGATAACATTCACAATTGCACAATCATAAGGAAGAAAACTTGAAGAACTTTATTAAATATGTTAGTGTCGGTATCTTCATCCCTCCATCAAAGATCAAATCCTCTTGTTGCATTTCATAGTAGGTGTCCCGCCCAGTCAATTGCATTCCATTAGGTGCATGGATCATCTCGTGGCTTCTCCTACTTTTTCCCTCATGTCCTTTACCTACTGGCTTTGAAAATTATCAAAAAGCATATACAATCACCTTTTTGTCTTTAAGATTGCAAAAGTCTTTTTAGGGTTTCATTGTCATTAGGTCTAGGGTTTCATTAGGGTTTCATCAAAAAGGGTTTCAAAATGTACAATAACAACCAGCAGGAACATGAGGAGGTTCCAACATCAATAAATTTTGTAATCAAGTGTTCAGAGATGTATCTTTCCTCAAAACTCTATTTTGAGGAAAAACAAAGTATTTTGACTTTTATTGTACAAATTCATGTAATTTTATTTTCTTCATATGTAAATCATTTCATCTGTAACCCTGGTCACTTTCCCTAGCGCCAGTAGCTCCAACCGCTTGCAAGGCAAACCAAACACAAGTCATTCAGTTCATCACAAGCTTTAATAAAGTAAAAAAGCTCAAAACAGAGTTCAAAATAAAGTCATTTTCAAAACATTGTAAAAGGGGGTTTTATAAACCAAAAGATTAAAAGCTCCTTGTATATAAGTCATTTATTCCATTGAAGGCTCATTTGCATTTCAAAGATAAAGTTGGGCAAAACAAAGTCGTGTTTGAGAGCAAGTAAGACAAAGTTGGATAAATTTGCCAAAAATCAGAGGCACGATGCACTGGGCAAGTGGCACAACGCACATAGCAGGCGCGGTGCATAGGGCCGCGATTTCTAGTTCAAATTTACACGGGCGCGACGCACACACAGGGCGTGGCGTGCTGGGTTTGATGTGCGGCACATACATCCGGCAAGCCTAAAATCTTCAACAATTCATTCCAAATCGCCCAAAACGCTTGGATCTTCATTTGTGCAAGTAGGTTGAGCCTTCATCACTGCTAGTGAAACAATTTTTATGCAATTTTTGGTGGTTGTCTTATGGTGATGGTTTAAAAATAAATCAAACCCTATCTCTTGAAATATCTCAAAGGAAATTGTTGCCTAGGGTTTGAACTATTGTTTTGGTCACCAAGTCCATCTTTCTATTCCCTAAACTTTCCACTCCCTTACTCCATTTTCCCTTGATTCCCCTATTCCCTAAACTCACACATTCCTAAAACATCACCTATTCCTACCCCAATTCCTATTTCCAAACTCCTAAATACAAATTCCCAAACCCTAGTGCTATACCCAAAGCTCCTAAATTACTCCGTAAATCCTCTGTTTCCCTAACTAAACCCTATCCCATTAGTCCCAAAAATCCCTCATTTTTCCCTCCCTCTACAGTCCCTCATATCACTTTTCCCTTGGTGGCAGGAGTCAAAAACATCATAAATAACCTACTTCTCATGAATACAACTCATCCACTAGCAGAGATGCAATCTGATCCCTCATATGATTATGAAGAGGATACCTATAGTGATTCACCTATACAGGTACATGCACCCAAGAGGCCTCATAGAGGTGGCAAGCATATTAAAGAAGAACCAACCTCTCTTGCTGAGTTACAGGCTTGCCCTCTTGCCATCACTTGTTTCTAGCACCAGTCTTGCTGTGAATTTTGTGAGAAGGTTGCTAGCATTTAGTTTCACCATGAGTTGGCTTGCTTGTTTGTGCTTCATTTACATGATGGTCAAGCCACTCTAGCTCGTGTCACGTTCACTTTAACACCAGAATCTATTTCACTAGCAACCGACATTCCTAATATTGGAGAGCAATGGAACAAGAGGCAACAAATTGGCCGGCAGCATTATGAACCATACATCAAGCCTGACTATTTGAGATAGCTCAGGAGAGTTTTTCCTTTTTGTTACCTCAAAGATTCATATGCTCCTTTGATGAAATTGATAATTAAGTATTTCAGTTGTGAGGGCCGGTTTTCCGATTTATATGCCCATCATATCCGGTTGCTGATGCATTTTACCAGGATGAGGATGATGAACATCCCTTACCTCATGTGCCAAAATATTAAAAAGATGACCACTCTAGTGTAGCACAAGACTCCTCAGCAGCAGTTCAACAATATATATCATTTTGCTCTCATTAAAATTGTGGTCATCCATCAGCTTGGCTTGCAGGGCATCACTTGGGAGGACTTCATTTCTTGTGAGTTTTTCACAACTCCCCAGGGACCTTCAGAGGCTTTTCATGAGACAGGTGGACCTTCTTATCAGCATGAGGGTCATGAGACACAGACTGCTAGTATGCCGATGTTTATCACTTATCAGAAGGGCACTAGATGGTTGTTCGCAGTAGCAAAGCGAGTATTATCTCCACCCAGGGTGGAAGGGGTCTCACTTCTGTCATCAGCACCACAGGTTCAGGACAAAGGAAAGAGGCCATTAAAGGATGAGGGGCCTTCAGGTGAGTAGGAATTTATTCTCGATGAGGGTGATGATACAGATGTGGGCCCAAAAAGCACAAATCTCAAAGAAATCATCCAAGATCAGCAGGCGGACATCAATGCCTTTTCCCTCAACTTGGAGAGGGATAAGTGGATTATAAAGTACCTGGAGCAAAGGAATAAGCAGCTTGAAGATCAACAAGCGATTATGGAGTTGCAAAACATTCGGGACAATTGCCAAGCTGCCCAAAGGAGGAGGGTGTAATTCACTTCACTTGAGCAAGAGATCAATGTCGATCGGGAGTCTTGGCTTGAAAGAGTCAACATCCACTTAGAGAGGTTGTTGGAGAAGGCAAATAAGGAGAAGGAATTATTGAGACATATGGCATATCATTATATGGTGACGAACAAAGTTTGCAAGGCGAGAATCAGGAGCTTAAAGGCAAAATTGAAGAGGGCATCAAAGAGGCGAAAGGAGCATGATCACCTTTAGATATTGTCTGAGGATTCCTTGGTCCAAAAACATGCTTGATGGAGAAGATTCAGCCCAAATTTCAAAAAATTTGGGGCACTTTTTTCATTTTTGAAAATTTTGGCACAAAAAACAGGATTTTCTGCTCTATGCGCCGCGTTACCTGGCGCTCGCTTTTGATGGGGGCCTCCAAATGAAAAAAAATTTGCATTTTTGGATTTGGCATGGAAAAATTTGTTTGCCTACCAATGCCCAAGAAATTTGGACAGGTTTTGAGCCCTAAAAAAGGTCAAAAACACTCAAAAAATGACCTTACTGCCCCTATTTTGACACACAGGAAGTAGCCTTGGGAGATTTGATTTTTGATAGGGAAAATGGAGGCGAAATTGAAACATTCGACTTGGGTTGGAAAGTAGACAGGTAGTCCTTTCCAAAAAGCACACGTGGAGTGAATTTTGACACCAGGAAGGTCTCCAAAATTGGCTTCAAACAGGCGCTATGCATAGAGAATCCGGTGCGGCGCATAGAGGAAATTTGGCCCAGTTTGACCAAGAATGCTATGTTTTTCGCGTAAATTTTTCCAGTTTGACTTTTTCATATTCTTATTGTCAAATTTGTGATGTAATTTCATGTACATTGATGGATCATTATGTAAATATGTCAAATTTTCGCTTTTGTAGGTAGATTCATCAGTTAAAAAGTTGTTTGAAACTGAATGGATAAGTTTCCTTGTTTCTAGAGGCATGCTATTCCACTGCCTAATTTCTAGTTCTCAGTTTAGAATTAGGTGGAACAGCTCCTAAACATGTGAACTCGACCAATAGAGGCTAGGATGAGCTATGGTTTGTCTATATCTTATGTTTTTTCAGTCATTAGCATGGTTGGACTCTTGAGAAAGTAAGGAGCTTCATTGTACACTCATATCAACATTTTGGCTAAGGAATTGAGACCAGGGTTTGTAGCACTCTTTGGGATCCCTGTGGCATGTTTTTTTGGTACAGTGCTTTCTTATGTATTTGTGCATTTACTTATGTGTTATGTATGTCATTTCCTCTCTTATTTCTTCTTAGCTAAATCAAACAAGAGTGAAAGTAGAACCCATTGAAATTGCAGTGCTCTACTTGAGGTTTGCTTTAGTTTCTTGATGTTTTCTTACCCTCTTCAACTACTCCTCTATCTAATCCCTCCATCTCATTCGATTAAAAGTGCCAAATTCAAAATGCCTACCTTTCCGCATTGAGATCTCTACAAGACTGAGCCTCATTCCCTGCACCCAAGATCCGCCTTTTTCATTAGAGCCAACAAACACATCATTTTATCCCATCAAACACTTTGCACTTATACCTAGCCTAAGGTCAGTAGTTAAATCAGTCATCTCAAGCCTTTAGTGATCATAATTCGCTGAGATTGACCCAGAGAGAGCCCTCTCCTGACCTAGTAGGGCTAGCTACCAGGTTAAGCGTGGTTTGATGTTGGTCCTGGATCATACCTTTCTCAGCCTGAGGTAAATCTATGCCCTAACAAAATAGAAGGGAGAATTACAACCCATTTTTCTGATCTAGCATCATCCTCCTAGCTTCAATCCCTCTTCAACTCATGAAATAGCAAGATCACACGAACAATACAATGCTCTTTCCTCAATTACAAACCATTAATACTTTCTTGCAATTCACAATATTCCAGCCCCCTTGATCTCTTAGATGAGAGATCCATTTATAGATGTCAAGGGTGTTAGTCATCCATGGGGTTTGATTAGTGTCATTCCACTTGTTACAATTGGTTCCACTTGGAGATTTCTTGGATCTCTTAATCATACTTGGGCGAATTCAGAGAGGCAAGTGGCCTAGGAGAAGTTTCTAGAAGATTCCATGAGCAACCACCTAGCAAACAGTCTCGGACATTTGTCCATCCTCACCCATCGCACCCTATAGAAGGCCTAATTAGTATGCATCAAACCTGGGTAGTGTACCACTAAGTATGCATCACACCCTGCCAGTGGAGCAGTCAATATGGTTTAGTTTAGGCCATTTCTGGATGGTTTCTTAGGTGGAACTTTTCGAGAATGATGTAATCAGATAATTATGTTCTTTTAGGGTATGAAACAAATCTTTTAGGGGTCGAAGAGCCCTAGTTTATTGACATATAAGTTTGGGGTTTATGTGTCCAAATATGTCTATAACAGTTGCCCCCTAAAGCATGAAGTCAAATATTGATGTCGGGTGAAATGCTTTATCATGAGGATCCGAGGTTTCGAACTAGAAGGTGACTTGTAAAAGTTACAATACAATACATCATCATAATATAATTTTCATGATCTAGCTAAGGTAGGCATTCCCATGCTCAACTTTATAAATTCATTTCATGTACATAGATCAGATAGTCATCTATAGATGCAGACTAGTGATTCTTCAGATGTAGAGTCATCATCCTTGGTTCAGATGATCATGTGTGCAGCGCCTTTGTACATTTGATGTTTTTATATCCCTGGATATATCACAGTCTGGATGAACGAAACTAGATCTGGGGTGTTAAAATGCATTCAATCTTCGCCAGATGTACAAGTCAATCCATGTGAAGAGATGTTTTGAAGTCGAACATGGAAAGACATCACTTGATTACCAGCCAATAATGTGAGTTGTTAACAAACGTGATAGGAATCACCGATAATGATAATGACCATCAAGTTACTACAATACAATTCACGTGGTATGAATATATGATCCGATGTCGAACACCATGCAAAATCTCTTAGTCGAAGGCCATTGATGTCAACCTGTCGCCGGAAGTGAGAAACTTCCCATTGATGCATGCATGCTTCAAAGTGCTGAAAGGGGTGTTTCTAAGTCAACTTTTTGGATAATGAGCTGATGTTGACAAGAAGTGACCTGTCGTAGGAGGGCCTTAATGTATCCCACATCTATGACACGAAACGAAGCGAATGACTTCTGGAGGTGAAAGCGGACTAACGACACAAGGTTCAGGAATGGCAATCATGAAAAAATGAAGGTTGGAGGTATTGCAGTGGATGAGACATTAACTGGATTGTGGTTTCTCAACTGAATGAATTCTATTGAACATGTCAGCGACATTGAGATGGATTGGTAGCGTTAACCCCAAAACATGGATGGTGTGAAAGACCAATGGTGAGATGACTGGTGAATGGAATAACCCAACCCAACTCAATCATGGTGACAAAGTGAAAATGTCATGTTCAAGAGCGATCTGCTATCATAAATTCTTCAAGTTTTTTTCCCTTTTTCCCCAGTCATTGTTGACCAGTACCTCTTTATTTTTGTCAAGCTTGAGGAGGATAACATATGCTTGTTCTATAATTTTCCCTTCAGGCAAACCTATTGCTATGTTTTACGAGTCTAGTGACAGTGAAACTCGACCTCGTCTAGAATGGACAAGTTTGTCGCTATTGTTTTAACAAGTTTAACGGCAAGGATAACTTGGTCCTTTTCATGTTTAGAGAGTTTGAACAGGGATGAAAAGGAAACTCCATAAGTTCTCCTTTGTAAAATAATCCCTCAAGTCCGAAAAAGGATAAAATAATACAAAAGGGATGAGTTTTCTAATCACTTTAATGAGCCGAAAAAGACAAGCGCTCGACTTTTTCGTAAGATAATCCCTCGGGTCCGAAAAAGTATTAAATAATACAAGAGGGATGACATTTCCAATCACTTTAACGAGCTGGAAAGGCCGACGCTCGACACTTTTTTTCATATTTAACGAGTCTGAAAAGGATTTAAAGGAGACTCGATTTGAGGAACAAGTGGTGTCTAGGGTAGCAATTGGTTCCGGTGAATTTGGAACTTCTCAAAACATGGTGAATTCTGTGAAGAGGCTAGCTAATAAGACCACTCATCGCAACTGTTCCTCAAAAGGGGTAAAACAAACAAGTGGAAGCGTATGATCGACCAAAGGGATGTAGGTGATGGGAGGTACACAACCAAGGTTCGAAAGGCTGATAGAATGGCAATCACAGAGGTTAATTACCTGAAGGTGGGTTCATTTTTTGACAAGCTTGAACCATGGGGGAACTATGCTTGGATTCGGTTTCATTTTTTTACACAAGCTTGAAATGAACAAACTATGCTTGGAGCGGTGGTCAAAGATGTTCAATTCACTGTTTAGCAAATCAGATTCTTTCTTCAGTTGTTCAACCTGCTCAATCACTCCATCAAATTGATTAGACATACATATGTATGGATGAAAAAGAACTAAAACTAACATTTTACTTGAAGTACATGAATAGTAAATATAAAAAGTAGTTTTACTTTTCACTTTCATCATTTCTTTTCAAATTTGGGATTCGCGATTTTCCCTCAAATTTCACCAGTTGATTTCAGGAGATCCCGTGGACCATTCTTCGCGCCGTCAGGACCAGGTAGGAGCTATCCTTGAGCTCTTCATTTTCATTCCATATTTTCTTGATTCTGAGCTAGTTTTTCCACATTTCTGGGCCCTTGGGGTTTAAAGATTTCATTCCCCAATCATCGCACCTAGCTTATATCGAAAGGTGCGATGCATACTAAGCTGTACAATGGCCAGTTAGTATGCATCTCACCTTGCTTAAAGGCAGGGTGTGATGGGCGCAGAATGGAAACTTTACACAGTGTTTTTTCATCAAAGTTCTGCTTGTTTTTGCTCAAATTTGGATCCTAACTCATCTTTTGTCTGCATTTTAGATATTTGTTGGATCAAGATGGTTGTCACATGGTGTGAATGAGAACATGCAGAGGAAGATATGATTGCTTTACATGAACAGGGCATAGTGGATGCATTAAGAAACTGTGGCTTGCTGAAGTTCTTCCGCATATCCAGCATGAGACAACAGATCAGTTTGTTGCAGTATTTTCTCATTGGTTGGGATCCTATTGACTAGATATTTCAGATCAGAGGTAAATCTTTTCCTCCCACGGTCAAGGATATTTATTTTTTGACGGGATTGTTGAGGCATGGAGCCCCTCTTTCACTATCAAGATTTGCTCATGGGGGTGAATCTGTGAAAGATTACATTCATTAGTTCTGCAGGGATGGATCTCAGCCCAGTAGAGATGGTAAGATTAACATCGGGGATGTCACTGATCGACCTTTGAGGACCATTTTATTTACCTTTGCTAGAATGGCTGGCAGTACGACCTTACATTTAGCGAATAGATCTTACATGCAGTATGCCCTGGAATGTTTGGAACCAAAGGTGTTTAATTGGTGTGAGGCGATACTTCCTGTCATAAAAGAATAGTTGTCCAAAGTAAAGAATGGAAGAACCAAGAACTTTGGTTATGGATCCATATTGACTACTTTTGCTTTGGAGAGAATTCCACTGATGCAACCTCAAAACATTTCACTGGGATTTCCTGCACTGAGGGAACCATGGATGCAGAGATGGGTGGAAGTTATGGCCATACATGCGGACCAGTCACAGATTTCATTCTCTGATACCTTTTTCGAGTGGTTCAACTGCCAGGAGATGGTATTTGCAGAGTATCCATATGTCAGGATGGATTTCCGAGGTGACCCGGATTTGGCGTTACCAGCTGGTGAGTAGTGGAGTGCTATAGGTAAAATGATTCGACCACATCTTTATTCTTTAGTTTTATAATGTTTTTGTGTTTTTGATGTTACCAAGACTAAACAAATTTATATGTATGTGCAGATATTAGACCATTGGGACCAGTGGCACGCCCATAGGGAGTAGATGACGTTCCAGTAGGGGAGGCTGTAGGGAGGGCCGTTGTTATCGGAAAATATAATGTCCACTTGGCGCTGCTAGTCCCACTACGACTCGTAGCTATCTTAGAAACAAACAAACTAAAACCACTTTCACTTTCCTTTATGAGAAGTAGATAAGAGGGGAACAAAGGACACCAACCTTAGTCTTGCGCTTGGTTCCTTGCTTGATTCCTCTCCCTTCTGATAGATCTTCGCCACTCCTTCTTCGTCTACCAAGCTTCAAAGAGCACCTATGGAATCAAAGCAGCGTAAAACTATCAAAGAAATAAGATCTACAATCATAAACAATACATGACCATATATGTATTAACCACACAAATGCATATATCATCAAACATACAAGAATGTGGAGGAAAACTTGAATAACTTTATTAATATCAAGAATAGCAAAGAAGATTAGAACCAATTTTTCTGTCCCAACATCATCGTCTCAGCATGAAAGCCCTTCTTCAACTCATGAAAAGCTTAGATCACCCAACACTATGATATTGCACCGGGAAACCAACAACACTTCCTTACAAGATACAAGATTCCAACCCTTGGATCTCTGTGATGAGGGGTCCATATATAGATGATTGTAGGGGGGGTGAGTCAGCTTTTGGGATTTTGATTAGTGTCCTCTCTCTGATAGTTCTTGATTCCACTTGGAGATTGATGATCTCTTACTCATCCCTGGGCGAATTCAGAGAGGTAAGTGTCACAGGAGAAGTTTCTAGAAGATTCCATGATCATCCACCTTGCGAACTGTCTCTTCCATTTGTCTCTTCTCGCCCATCGCACCCTTCAGAAGGGATTTTCAGTATGCATTGCACCTTTTACACTGAGCAGTTGAGATGCATCACACACTCTACACTAGGCAGTCTGTATGGTTCAGTTTTGACCAGTTCTCAGCAGTTTTCCATGGAGAACTTTTGGGAGATAATGTAATCAGCTGACCTTGTTCCTTTAGGACATGGAGCAACACTTTTAGGGACTTATGAGCCCTTGGTTTACGGACATGTATGATTGGGGTTGTAGTGCCCAAAAATGTCTATAACAGTTGCCCCCTAAAGCATGAGGTCGTTAATCTTTTGATAACGGGTGAAATGCTTTATCATGAGGATCCGAAGTTTTTTCAAGTTGGAAGGTGACCTGTAATAAGATACAATACAATACATTATCTTCATAATATTTTTCATGATATAGCTGAGGTGGGCATTCCCATGCTCAGCTTTATAAATTCATTTTCATGTACATAGGACAGAGAACCGTCTGTGTAGTAGAATGATGATTCGGACGGAGTCATCATCCTTTGATTCGGATGATCATCTGTTTGGCAATGATGTACATTTGATGTCTTTATATTCCTGAATATATTGTAGCTTGGATGGATGAAACTAGATCTGGGGTCTTCAAACTCGTTCAATCCTCACTCGAAGTACAAGTCGATCCATGTGAAAGATGTTCTGGAGTCGAACATGGAAAGACATCACCTGATTACCAACCAATGATGTAAGCTGTTAACAGGCACGAGAGGAGTCACCGATAATGATGATGACCCTCAAGGTACTATAGTACAATCCATGTGGTGTGAAAAAGGGACTTGGCGTCGAACACCATGCAAAATATTTTGGTTGAATGCCATTGATGTAAACCTGCCACCGGAAGTGAGAAACTTGCCATTGAGGCATGCAAGCTTCAAAGTACTAAAACGGTTGTTCTTAGGTCAACTTCTTGGATAATGAGCTGATGTCGACAAGAAGCGCCCCGTCATAGGAGGGCCTTAATGAAACCCACATCTATGACATGGAACAAAGAAAATGATTTTTGAGGTGAAAACGATCTGATGATACAAGGTTCAGGGTGGTGGTCATGAAAGAATGGAGTGTGAATGTATTGCAGCGGATGAGACACAGGTGAATTGTCTGAGCGACTTCTCTTGAACATACCGATGACACTGAAATGGACTGGTAGCGTTAATCCCAAAGATGGATGGTACGATGGACCAATAGTGATATGACCGGTGAATGGAATAACCCAACCCGACTCGGACATGGAGTGAAAGTTTCATGTTCAGGAGCGACTTGCTACCAATAAAGTTTCTTCAAGTTTTCTTCCCAATTTTCCCCAGTCATTGCTGACTAGTACCTCTTTATTTTTATCAAGCTTGAGGAGGATAACATATGCTTGTTCTATAATTTTCCCTTCGGGTGAACTCATCGCTATGTTTTAACGAGCCTAGCGGTAGTGAAACTCGTTCTTGTCTATTTGGAGAAGTTTGTTGCTATTGATTTTAACGAGTTTAACAACAATGATAACTTGGTCCTTTTTCAATTTTAGAGAGTCTGAAAAGGGACGGAAAGGAAACTCCCATAATCCTTTTTCGTCATATAATCCCTTAAGTCCAAAAAAGAATAAAATAATACGAAAGGGATGAATTTTTGATAGTTTTAACGAGCCGAACAAGACAAGCGCTTGATCTTTTTGTGTAATAATCCCTCAGGTCCAAAAATATTAAAATCTAGAGGAGGGATAGCACTTCTGGTCACTTTAACAAGCTGGAGAGGCCAATCGCTCAGAAATCTTTTCATATTTTACTAGTTAGGTGAAAAGAGCTTAAAGGAGACTCGTTTTTTGAGGAACGGGTGATAATTTCGGGTAGTAGCTGATTCCAGGTAAGGTTTGGAATTTTGCAATCACGGTAGTTCACAAGGATGGCTAACAAGATCACTCATCGCACGTGTTCCTCAAAAGGGTAAACAATCAAATGGAGGCATGTGATCGGCTAAAATAGTGTGGAGGTGATGATGAGAACACGACCAAGGCTCAAAAGCTTATGATAATGCATTCACAATGGTTATTTACTGGAGATTGGTTCATTTTTTAATGAGATTAAACTCTGGGGGAAACATTTGCTTAGGTTTAATTTTTAACGAGCTTGAACTTCACATAAAAACTGCTCGTGCCAGTCATTTGCTCATTGCTTAGGTTTAATTTTTAACGAGCTTGAACTTCACATAAAAACTGCTCGTGCCAGTCATATAATAAGGACATCTCATCGATAGATTCCATTTTTTATGGAGCTTGCACCTTTCGAAGCTTTGCTCCACATCCTTTCACATGCAAGCTAGGTATGACCAACTACTATCCTAGGGGTTAGTTAACCACTAAGGTCAGGTAGGAAAATTTTTCCTTTACTTTGCTGGTGCCATTTGGCCCCTGTGAAGGAAAATGGTTGACTTGACCACTCACCCAACTTAAGCGGTTGAAGTTATCAAAACTACAGTTAGTGTTACATTGGTCGCTTTTCACTTGCTTGCAAAAGGTTTGCATGCCCCCAGGCATAACGAAGTAGAGTTTCTAGATTACCTCTCAATTTTCACACAAAACATTTGTTCTATTAGGAAAGGCCTACCTTCTAACGAAGGTATCTTATTCTAATCTAATTCCCTCTTCCTATACGGATGAGTATACAACTAGTCATATATCCTTTGCAAAAATCCTACTCTATGCCTAGAGTTTTCCTGCCGGAACAAGCCAGAGTGCATGCCCCCTAGGTTTCAGTCATGTCGTCCCGAATTATTCGTGTTCTTCAGGTGGACAAACTAGAGATTGATGAGACATTCCTTGCATGAAAAGACCATTTAGGGATGGCATTTGACTATTAGCTATGTGTGATCCAGGGAACAAAAGCTGGTCTACAAGCTGGACAACTCGGCCTTCATGCGGAAAACACATTACTCTAAAAAGTGAGGAGACAATGGCTCCCATGCTATAAATATAGTCGCGCCCAAGGAGTAGATTATAGTGTAGGGGTCCTTGGACTACCATTACGTTCATAAAAATGGTTTTCCTTCTCAAAGTAATAGGCACATTGGGAAGGATGCCTAATGGTCGACTGGTTCCTTTGTCGAAGCCTGTCAGATTTCCCATCTCAGGCAGAAGCGATGGCGAACCAAGCGATTTCCAAGTAGTTAAGGAAAGGATACTCACAGAAGCCCCTTCATCTGTGATAGTGCTGGCCATGACCATTCTGTATGCTTATACAATGATTCGGAATGGAACATTAGATGGAGGACGGGGTCTGCCTAGTAGATTCCAATCGAAGGAAATGACTAGGTTCCTTGGAGGTGGGACCGAATAGACGGCCGGATATGACTATGACGAACTTCCTACCTGCGGTAAAGGAATGGGTAGATTTCCGCCATGTTCATCAGAGTCTGTGTTTACAAAAATAATTTGAACGGTGTCGTTCTCATTCTCTTTAGTCTGTATCATCTGAAGATGGACCTTATGAAGGCAAGACTGGGTCAACTGCCGCCTCGACCTTTTGACTTTCGTCTGGTGTGGATTTAGAGGGTTTATCTTCAATGATAGACGCTTCGACCGACCACAATGGCGTGTCAGTCGTATTTTCAACTAGTGATGGACTAGGCAAGAATTTCTTATATCCAGGAGGGAGCCGTAGCGGTGAAGCTGGACGATTATCCAAAGCTCTTTTAGCTTCGTCTAGGAAGGGACAATGGTGGACGACGTGATCGCCTTCACACAGTTTGCAAGGAAATTTACATTTCCTTTTCTGTTCAGATACTTCGCTTTCACTAGTTGATGGTGTACTTTCAACACGATCAGAGGTTGATGACACCTGGTTGTGCAAACGAGGAGACCAGTCCCTTAAGATCCAAGGGATGCAAGGAAAATCTCGATGATAGTGGTCTCCTTTGCAAATGACACATGGAGATTTAGGCTTGGATGGTGCAGTGTGTGGATTTTCACTAGACGATGCATGATTGCCCCTTTTTGCCTTTGGCTCCTTCTTCTTTTCCTTCTTCTCCTTCCCATTCTTCTCCTTCTTAGTTACTTGATTTTCAACTTTACTAGCTTCATCAAACGAAGAAGAAGGAGGAGAGGGAGAAACAGATGAAGTAGAAGGTCGGGGGGTAACTCTATTATCATCTAGTTGCTGACTTGATTGTTCAAGAATCACGGTCTTCTGAATGACAGAGGTAGAGAAGAGCCATATGGGCAAGCCAATCATCAATCCTGGAAGTGACAACGTGGCCATATGAGGTGCACCAACATCTCCCCAAGAGGAGAAAGGACTAGGATTCCCTCCAAGGGGAAATCCTTGGTTGGTGGACTCCATTTTTCTCAACCTAAGACCAATGCAAGAATAGGGATATTATTCCGATTAAAATAAATTTTAGACGCTTTGACACAACTTGTTTTTTCAATTTTTAAGAGTCGAGAAAAAACAAAAGATGACTCTAGTCGCCTTCAATTTTTAATGAGCCTGAAGTGA